>JAJOOE010005704.1:0-72500 GCA_036250405.1 Solanum raphanifolium
TAAACAAGTTTCCGGTAACTTTCGAAGCACATTTTTAAGAACTTTTTGGGTCAAATTCAAATATAATCATTTCATTAAGTTCTCGACTCCAAACTCACATGTGAGGCTCTAGTTTCACTCTATCATTTTCCGGGTCGTTACAAGTACATTGATTGTACGAGTATGCGAGGGCAATTCTAAAACAAGACATAAGCTTGAAAGGAACAGAAGAACTTACCTGGCTCAACTGAACTGAACTGAACTGATTTTAATATAAAGCAGTGTAAATAAATGCAGTACAAAGAAAAGCTTTAAAACATGATTTTCAACACTGTGTATTTAGAAATATAATAATAACTCTGTATGCATGCAAATATACATTTTGAACTCTATTTATATATGAAAATACAAATATTCTTGATGTATATAAAAATACAAAATACTGTTATGGGAGTTTCTCTAACCGACAACCATCACTTCAGAGCTATCGTGATTATACATCATTTTGCCTCACGCTGCCAGGGTCGTCCTATACCTTGTCGGGGTATAGAACCTGAACTAATAAGTGGATTCACTAGTCTATGCTAAAAGGCACTAAGGAATCATCTAAAAAGTATGACCCTTTTCTACACATGGTGGCTACATAGTTTATGGCGGCTCGGAGTTTTCTGAACTCTCCCCCATATTGGTGCTCAATACTACTCCCAAAATATACTAGCTCTTTATGTTTAAAAACATAACTTCTTTCTCTGGTTTGAGATAATTGCTCAAACCTTAGCTCAAAGGCTATCTTGGAAATCTCAGTTTCCTCTCTTGCTTAATTGTGAAAGCATTTACTCTTTAACTGAAAAACTAGATCAAAGGCTCTTTACTGAAAAACTAGCTCAAATGCTCTTTATAGAAAAACTAGCTCAAAGACTTTTTTGGAAATCAAGGTTTCCTTTCTTCTTTAAATGTGAAAACATTTTACTCTTTGGGAATACATTGTCCCGATATACTCTTTTGAAGAAATGAACTTCAACTTTACTCTTTACTCAACTCAAAACTCAAGTCTTAAAACAAAGTTAAAACATTTGTAAAAGACTCTTGGAAGACTCTATGAATTTCTCTTGACTTGACTCTTAGCTTCTCTTAACTTGACTCTTAACTTCTCTTGACTTGAATTTATGGATTCAAGGATTGTGATTTGTGATAGGAAAAAATCTCATGACGTGTAAGAGTGTTTTTAGATAGTTAAACATGAGAAAAGATCAAGAAATAACTGTCTAAAAGCAAGTCCACGACGCGGAGATGCATTTAAATATGTGGTTGCGAAATAAATTTTGAGGCAAAATGGTCCGTGACCGCTCCGCGACGCGAGGAGAACTTTTTCAATACTGAGAACGCGGACCTGGTACCCAGATTTGCCCAACTTGTTCCTTCTTCATTTTCAGACTCCCATTCGCCTAAATTCGATTCTTTTTCTCAAATTCTCTTTAGATTCAGATACCCAGCATATGTACACAAGAATCTAATAAAACACAACTCTAAAATCGACCTTAAATTCTCAAGAACTCCTCAATCTCATCCTAAATTCAAGAACGAAAACAACTCAAGAATATAACTCAAGAACATCAAAGTCTCAATCTTTTAGGACGAAAATCATGCTGAAATAAACATGTTTTGCACGTGGGTGAACGAACCCAACTCTATGTGAACTCACATACCTCGTAGGGATCACCCCTTGACGAAATCCACAAACGATTCTTGAAGATCTTGACGATTCTTGCTCCTTCTCCTCTTCTTTTTCTCTTCTCTAAAACCCTAACTCAATATTGTAAAAGCGTAAACTGAATCCTATCAGTTTATACCCCAATTAATTGCCAAAAAATGAAATTAAGTCACGGGGCAAGGAAAAGACCATAATGCCCATCTAAAATTTGGGTTAGACTTTCCTATTTGAACAACCCAACTTCAAACGGGCTTATCTCACTTATACGAAATCGGAATCGCGCAAAATTAGCGGCGTTGGAAAGATTATTCCAAGATCTTTCCTACAATATATGGAAACACACCTAACTCATTATTATCTAGGAGTTAGGATCGTATGAAGTTGACCAAAAACCCAACTTAACATACTTAACAGATTTTCCAGATTTTTATATTCTTTCCAAAAATGACTATTTCCAATTTTTAACTTCTTTCTAGTTATGGGATGTTACACATGTGGGAAGATTCAACATAGGGACGACTACATATTCTAAGTAATTACATATAAAATGTACAATAGAGCAAGTAGGGATCTTGTGAGGTAACATTTAAGTCTAACACAATGGGAGTGATAACCAAAAAAGGAAACATATGAACATGTGAAAAGATGACTTATATGATGAAGCAGACCATTAAAGAAAGTTGGAAAGATATGGGCATATTGTATAACAAACATATAAACATATGTACCATGTGTAATCTAGGATCATTTTGATTTATATAAGAGGAATACGTACCAAGGGTTAGCACTTTGATGATGAAACAGGTTTAACCCTTGCACACTAATACTTGGTAGAGTAAGCACGCACATCTAGTAATAAACTCATATTAGAGTACTCACTTTAACGCTCTAGGAAGTAGGAAGAGATAATTAGCTATATTGGTGATCTTATACTGCCACTATGGACCAGTCACTACCAAGGGCACTTAGAAAGCTTACTTTGTAACACAAGTGTTGGATTCATGCCAAAGAAATAGGAAATTGAATAGCCTTACATACCTTGCTGCACAACTTTGGATATTACAATGAGTTAACCATCTACCTTTCATATTATTTATCTACAATGGAGTAAATAATAAAACTAGCATTAGTAGCTAATCAACAAGTTTGGGCTAGTTGATCAAACCTAAATAGTAATTGGCAGTAAATCTATAATTGATCCCATCAAGGGTGTTCTTCCACCCATTCTCCTCTAATTTTTTCATATAGTGTACAGACATCTTATAAGGTCCTCCGAAACTCCTCGATTTTCATAACGTTTGGAAAATAGTATACAAATGGATGGCATAAAGTAAGCTCATGCAACAATCATTAAGTGGTGTATCACTACACTTTCAATGTTCTATCCCCTAACCACTTCCCATGACTTCTGTGCACATATCCAGCCACACCCCCTTATTTTACGATACACAAAACAGTCCCTATGTATCACAATGTGGAAGTAGCAATATGAATCACGGCTTCCCACCAATATCCCATTAGTTCCCACTAACATTACATTTAAGATGCTCAAAACGAGCTCACAATCAAAATTTAAAGGGACTCCACTCCATGGCTGTCCCAACAAGCACATCCTTCCTGAACATTAACCAAGCTCACACCATATAGAGGGAGCACTCCTAAGTTTATTAACACATACAAACTTTCACAAACAATGCATGAACAAGAGAAGGATGAAAATTTCCATAGCTTACCTTGCTGGACAGAAACCTCACTTGCCATGACTTGGATTCATCAAGGTTTAGGTTGTCCTCTCCCCCTTACCCTGATGTTAAATCAGATTATTACTAGAATTCCTTTAGATAGGAGATGTTTTACCAACTTGTACTTTTAAAACACCTGTTTCCTTCAAATTTTAACGGCGAAGCTGTAGACTAGAACTCTTGGAGCTTCTATGGCTTCCCTTGGGAGTAATTTTCTGGAGAATAAGTGATGAAGGAGACGTGATGAGCTTGAGTGCTTTACAGGTACCTTCTGGACGTTTTCACTTAGTAAATTGGAGAAACAATATGGTCCTTTACTTTAATCAAGAAGGTGCATCACCTTCTCAAGTTCTGCTACAAGTTTTTAAGTAGGTGCATCACCTCCTTTCCCTTTTCACTTAAAATGCAGTCCACTTATTCTAAGTAGGTGCATCACCTACTTGCTCTTTTCAGTTAAAATGCAGTCCACTTATTCTAAATAGGTGCATCACCTACTTTCCCTTTTAACTTAAAATGCAGTCCACTAATTCTATGTAGGTGCATCACCTACTTGTCACCTACTAGCATAGTGTAGTCAAGCAAGCACCTCACTTATTTTACACCATTTTCCCTATCTTAGTTTCTTTACAAGACCGTAACACTAATACGCATTTGATAACTTTGACTTTTACATCAAATACCACCTTTTATTGTCTCGAGTTCAATTTTTTTTGAGTTCACTTAGTTGTATAGGAAACCGAGTCTATAACTATATCACAAGGCAATTTATAAGTTTCATATAAATAAAACTAGTATGCTTAGAATACGGGGCGTTACATCTTCCCCCCTTATGATCATTCGACCTTGAATGATACGTGTCGTAGATAGTTGGGTTAATCTTGGAATTTCATTTGGAGATTTGTGAGAGCTTCCTTTGTAAATGGGACTATCCAAAATCTATAGACTAACTTAAAAAACGTATAGACAAGTCTCGCATGACGTCTCAATAGATATGGTTCATGAAAAAAAATATGACAAATTAAACCCCTTTCTTGACCATGTAATTCACTGAAGATACATAAGTAGAACTAATACAAATAAGGAATTAAATATACCTAAACACAAGACATGCAAATAACATATCAAATGAACAAATTCTAGTAGGATTTATGATCATATATAGGGACCACATGATCTCAGATCCTTATGTTGATGTTTATAATGAGGAGGGGTATATATGATCTCTACCATCTTCTATTCCCAAGTATCTTATGTTATATTCTAGTCCATCCACAATACTTCAATGGGTTACACCTTTTGTGCTTAGCTTCCGGGCCTTAACAATCAAGAATAACTATAGTACTCCCAAAAATAATTATATGGAACGGACAAATTAAATCATAGGCCTAAACTATCGGGGCTCTACTTTCTCTTCTCTTTTATCTTATGAATATTTTCAGAGGTAAGTCTTATAAGAACACAACATACCTATTAATATAAACTCTAAAATTGTATGTCACACCTTCGAATAAGGCATTATGCTAAGTTGTGATAAAATTTACATATATGCCTAACCTTTTATGGTCAAAATCTTCATTACATAATGATACAAGGAAACGTTTTCCCAAAATATTCAAAACTCAAGTCAATAAGCATAGAGGGGCATAGTATACAGATAAATAAGTCACATTGGGTATGCCACATCGGCAGACTAGCACAAAAGGGAGCGTATAACATACGGGCATGTAGCAAATGGACTAGATGAGCACATGATGCATGAGTACTAAAGCTACAAAATATATAATATGTAAGCAAGTAGACTATAAGACATGTAGACATATAAGAAAATGAACTACAAAACACAAATCACATTGAGCAAGTGCGTTATATCGCATGGATAGGTGGACTCACATGTCAATAAGTACACATATGAAGTATGAGCAAGTCACATGACACATGGCTAGAAATGCTATAAGGCCTGTAACGTTTAAGCAAGTAGGCTACGAGGCATGTAATATATAATAGTGATTCATATAAAACCCACAAACACTAATTTTTCCATAGCATATGATCAATTAGCCTGCAGTACCCACACAATATGGAAAAGTGACATGTGGAAAGTAACCGGTGCAATAAATAACATGTAGGGAAAAGGTCCTACGAAAACATATAGCAATAAACAAGGGTGCTCTGAAGCGGATAACACTTACATGCAAGCATTCTATGACATTAGGTAACATGTGAGAAAGTAATCCACAAAGGGAAAATGACTTACAAATAGATAAGTCATAGAACATGCAACATGTATAATTATACAACAAACCATCTTTGGAAACTACGAGATATCTTATAGAACAACTCTACCATATTAACGACAAACACATTGTCTTAAGCATTAAGTCACGGGTGGGATAGTTCTGCTCATATTCCTTACTCACCTCAGAGCACATACAATTGATTTCCCCATCTACTCTCTTCAATCTCCTAAGAATTCTTATAGGTCTTCTGCTATTGGAACTTGGCTTCCTTCTAGGTCAATACAAATACTACAGTTAAGATAGAAAAAAAAATCCTCAATAGTTCATCTTCTAGAATAGGAGACTGAGGTCAACTTTACCTTCATTACTAGCTTGTGTGTTACATCACACTCAATATCTGGTGCCTTTTTAAGGTTAAAATAGAAAATAAAAAGTGAAGCTTAACACACCATAAAACATGAACTCTAATAACATGTAAATGCCAGGTACCTATAAAGTTATATCATGATTCATAACGTCTTAGAGTTAGCCACTTTGGGCTCAACTAGATAGGTCCAGCCATACTAATAGATTTCCTCTTCTTTTTTTTTATAACAAGTGAGGGTGCTCCGACTCTTTTTCCGTGCAAGATAGCAAATAAGAACAACTAGCATATGATCAATTTTTCCTCTCCCTTAATTGAACTATGATTAATGAATTACTATTGGCATATATTAAATGAATCATGTAGTAGCTCTATTCAATTTGATGGAAGTCTATACATGTGTATAATGCTCTACTTCTCTTTTGTACTAATGATGTAGATGGGCTAGGTCCATGTATCTTTTATCTATGTGACCTTTCTATTCCCCCTCTTTTTTTCTTATTCTTATCAAGACCAAATATCAAGACTGGAATCAATACTAAAATGACTTTTCTGTCTAAAAATATTCACAAAGTTGTTCTCGGGTGCGCCGTTATAACTAGTTAAGGTTGAAGAGTTGATACCTTATTCTTGCCTCATACACTTAGAAATCACTCTTTCATAACCACCTATCTCACTCCTCTATAGCATCCTCATATCACCCCTAGTCCTATATTTAGGGGATTTGACATGTCCCATCTCTTTCTAACTAGAAGATCTATGTACACATATTCGACCCGTGTCATTCAAGCTTCATTCTCACATTCTTCCTATCTAACAAGTACTTTCTAATAAAAACTAGTAGCTTCATGTACTCTAATGCCACTATGTACAACCTAACTAATCACAACTTAGATCTAACCCATCAATTTTCCTTTTGTTAACCTTATCCTTTAGGTACATACTAATCCTCTATAGCCAAAACTTAGATCATAGTAGGAACAACCATACATATATCATTTGCAACAATTATCACACTTATACCTAAGTTTTATAACCATGAAAAGAATACAAATGTTATTAGTACTTATTCAGGGTGGTTGTCACATACCATATAAAAAACCAACTATTAACATATTCAAGATGATATATGGAGAGAATTTGGGCTTTCTCAGCAAATTAGATACCTCTCTAGTAACACTATTGCATTGATACATTCACCTATCAGATTGTGCCGCTGCCTTCATCCAACTAGAAGAAACTGGTTCAACAACATCAATTTCGAGTACATGTGTAAGCTGAAAATTCTATGTATATCACAAACTAAGAATGAGTGTCCTCTATAGGAATAGATCCTATAAATATGGAGGAAATACAGAACTCAAGAGTTGGTTACATCTTCTTAAGAAGATATGCTTGGAAATGCTACAACTCATATATGTAACTAGGTAACCCATCATTTTTAAGCATATGGATAACCATACTATATCTTTCTCAATTGAGCCAACGTGATACAAATGGTACAAATGCAACTTTAGATGCAAATAGCATAAAATCCTGTACATACCTTGTGAGGTGGGATGGTTGAATAAAATGAGCTCAATCTAGTCTGTTGACATTTTAGCTAGCATTAACCTTAACGATAGTAAGCATAATATGAATAACATGATCAGGTAAAAGTGGAAATTGACTTTTTAACTTCACTCTATTGCACGATTTGGATTATGAAGGAAGTTAACATTTCCTAAATGTCCAAGAAACCCCCTAATTATAAATGTGGCGTGCAACACATTCATAGGTAAAGCTCTACTAGACACGACTTTATAGACTCCTTAGGACGAACTGGTCTGATACCACTTTTGTCACACCCCCCAACCCTAGGTGGCTGACAAGTACCACATGAACACATGCTTTACAAGTGGTCCTATGATGAGAAAGTGAACTAATATGTAGATAGATTTACTAAAGAGAAGCTACATATACAACATGTCGACTAGTTGAACCGATACATGTGACAAGTAAAACTATTAATACAGATGATAGCTTTACAATGTCTACAAAGCCTCTACTAGAATCCATGATGGTACAACTATCAAAGTACACATAGTAAAGACTCTGCAATACCCCGAGTCAACGTGGAGCTCACCAACAATCGCTGAGTATCATGTGCTTCTATTGGGGAGATCTACTAGTTGAGTACATGTACCTGCAACATGAAATGCAGTGTCCCCACTAAGGGACGTTAGTACGAAAGAGTGTCTGAATATGTAAGGCATAATACAACCATATGTAAAATATGGGATCAAGTGAAACCAAATACAAATAGATAAGGATTAGAGACCATCTTTGCTTATACTTGTGGAATCGTGTTAGTTACACTATTTTCTTTACTTTTCTGTGCTTTATAATCTTTATAAGGCATATGATACAAATGACCAGCTGATCAATGGTAGAAGAGGATAACCCATTCTAGGAATTTTAACCCCTGGGATGCGGTCCTCATAAATATACAAATCGGGATCGACTCATGCTAGGCTTTTAGCCCCTGGGCTGCCACCCATAATAATATAGATTGGTATCGGCCTATGCTGGGTATTACAACCCTTGAGCTGCCACCCTTAAGTACTAGATTTAGGATTGGCCCATGCTAGGTATTTTGACCCTTGAGCTACCACCCATAATTATATAGATTCCTTTTACCTTGTCTCTTTAATCTTTGACATTGTTCTTTTGATGTTCACAACTCTTTTGAGATTGTTGTTTTGGAGGTCACAACGTTATTTAGTTTTGTGACAGTAAAACGTAGTAGGAGATATATGAATATGGACTTAAGATAATAACAATGACATGGGAAGAAATTGTGACACCAACGTAATACTTAGGAGCTAATGTCTCAATAAACATTTTTTACATCTCAAATTGAACCACAAATCAAACATTTAACATTTAGCCAAGAGATATGATATGATAGCCAAATACTTACTAATTAATTTCAAATACAAGGTCGTGGAACCAAGGAAGCACGTGGGCAGATTCAACTTAGGGTCGGATCCATATTCTAAGTAAGTACATATAAAATGTACAATAGAGCAAGTAGGAATCTTGTGAGGTAACATTTTAGTCTAACACAATGGGAGTGATAACCAATAAAGGAAACATATGAACATGGAAAAAGATGACTTATATGATGGAGCAGACCATTGAAGCAAGTTCGTAAGATATGGGCATATTGTATATCCAACATATAAACATATGTACCATGTGTAATCTAGAATCATTTTGATTTATATAAGAGGAATAGGTGCCAAGGGTTAGCACTTTGATGATGTAGCAGGTTTAAGCCTTGCATGCTAATACTTGGTAGAGTAAGAATGTACATCTAGTAATGAACTCATTTTAGAGTACTCACTTTAACACTATTGGTGATCTTATACTGCCACTTTGGACCAGTCACTACCAAGGGTACTTAGAAAACTTACGTTGTAACAAAAGTGTTGGATTCATGCCAAAGAAATAGGAAATTGAATAGCCTTACATGCCTTGCTGCACAACTTTGGATATTACAGTGACTTAACCGTCTTCCTTTCATATTATTTATCTACAATGGAGTAAATAATAAAACTATCATTAGTAGATGATCAACAAGTTTGGGCTACTTGATCAAACTTAAATAGAAATTGGCAGTAAATTTATAATTGATCCTATCAAGGGTGTTCTTCCACCCATTCTCCTATAATTTTTTCATATTGTATACAACCTTCTTATAAGGTCCTCCGAAACTCCTCGATTTTCATAACGTTTGGAAAATAGTATACAAAGTGATGGCATAAAGTAAGCTCATGCAACAATCAATTAAGTTGTGTATCACTACACTTTCAATGTTCTATCCTCTAACCACTTCCCATGACTTCTGTGCACATATCCAGCCACACCCCCTTATTTTACGATACACAAAACAGTCCCTATGCATCACAATGTGGAAGTAGTAATATGGATCACGGATTCCCACCAATATCCCATTAGTTCCCACTAACATTACATTTAAGAAGCTCCAAATGAGCTCACAATCAAAATATAAGGGGACTCCACTCCATGGCTGTCCCAACAGGCACATCCTTCCTGAACATTAACCAAGCTCACACCATATAGTCGCAACACTCCTAAGTTTATTAACACATACAAAATTTCACAAACAATGCAAGAACAAGAGAGGGATGAAAATTTCCATAGCTTACCTTGCTAGACAAAAACCTCACTTGCTAAGACTTGGATTCTTCAAGGTTTAGGTTGTCCTCTCCCCGTTACCTTGATGTTAAATCAGATTATCAGTTGAATTCCTTAAGATGGGAGATGTTTTACCAACTTGTACTTTAAAAACACCTGTTTCCTTCAGATTTGAATGGTGAAGCTATAGACCAGAACTCTTGGAGCTTCTATGGCTTTCCTTGGGAGTAATTTTCTGGAGAATAAGTGATGAAGGGGATGTGATGAGCTTGAGTGCTTTATAGGTACCTTCTTGACGTTTTCACTTAGTAAATTAGAGAAATAATATGGTCATTTACTTTAAGCAAGCAGGTGCATACCCTCCTCAAGTTCTGCCACAAGTTTTTAAGTAGGTGCATCACCTCCTTTCCCTTTTCACTTAAAATGCAGTCCACTTATTCTAAGTAGGTGCATCACCTACTTGCTCTTTTCACTTAAAATGCAGTCCACTTATTCTAAGTAGGTGCATCACCTACTTTCCCTTTTCACTTAAAATGCAGTCCACTAATTCTATGTAGGTGCATCACCTACTTGTCACCTACTAGTATAGTGTAGTCAAGCAAGCACCTTACTTATTTTACACCATTTTCCCAATCTTTGTTTCTTTACATGACCGTAACACTAATACACACTTGACAACTTTGACTTTTACATCAAATACCACCTTTTACTCTCTCGAGTTCAATTTTTTTTGAGTTCACTTAGTCGCATAGGAAACCGAGTCTATAACTATACCAAAGGCAATTTATAAGCGTCATATAAATAAAACTAGTATGCTTAGAATACGGGGCATTACAAATTGATTGACCAATCATGCATTCAACTTGAGGGACCCTTCATTATGTATTTGAAGGAAACACAATTTTCAAAAAGTTTGAGTATTTTGTAATTAAGCTTTAACTTGTACTACTTTCTTTGACTTTTGAGAGTTTTGGAAGGTCTTTTATCCTTGGTTCCAAATTATTTTATGGTACATATATTAGATTAGGTTCATAATTAAGAAGACATTTTGTGCCTAATGAACTTCATGACGTCGTGACCTGGTCATGCCCGTGGTAGAGCCATGATTCCCACCAAGGGGTTCAAAATATTTAAAGTAAACATACGAACACGGAACTCAATATTGTATAGGGTCACCTATGACCTTGGTCAATTTTACCCTCTAGCGTGAAAGGTAGGTTTAAAATAGAAGACCTCTCACTTTACTGCTATGGTGAAGGTGTTGAGTATGTTGAAACCATAACCAACACCAGAATATAAGTTATGAGTTCGGCAAAAAATAAGAGCATTGTCCTAGCGAGAAATTCACCTAATATTTATAAATATTTATCCAGAACTCAGTACATAAGAAGAGTTATGGTTTAGAATCCATAAACAAAAAATCTTGAATCCTCCGACAAGATGCACATTTATCTTTTCAGTAGTTGGTGCAGTTAAACAACTTTGAGTAATTAAACAACTTAACAACAGAAAATTGAAAAGAAACAACTGAACTTGAACAACCATTAATGCTAAAAATAATACATACATTTAAGTTTCTATCAAGAATATACAAACAATAAAAACACAAAATTACAAAGCCAAAAACAGAAATAGAAAAGTTTGATCTTTCAATCTTCCATTATGTCTGTCGTCTCAACCTTCTCTTTTTTGGCCTTCTCCTTTTGTGGGGGCATGATGCCGTAAAGAAATTCCACAAACCATTTTGGCTTACTATATTTAAACATGAGGCTCCATATGACAGTTCCAACAACTAGTCCAAAACTGTAGCCTATGACTACTGATTCCCATGTAAATCCACTTAAGAAATATGACTCATCTTCATCTGCATCTTCCTCCAGCAATTGAGGAACATGCGGGTGGTCACTTGTTCCACATTGCTTTGACAAAGGAGGACCACATAAATCAAGGTTGCAACCATACAAGTCATTTTCAAATGTGTTGAATTGTGAACCTTGAGGAATGCATCCAACAAGGAGATTTTGAGATAGGTTTAAGATCTCCAGAAAGTTCAATGTTGTCAATTCCTATGGAATCTTTCAAGTGAGCCGATTCCAAGAGAGATCTAAAGCTTCAAGTGTATTCCATTTCCCCAATTCCATTGGAATATCTCCTTTGAGATTGTTATGAGATAAATTGAGTAGCCAAAGTGAGCTGAGATCCTTTAGTGTTTTCGGAATCACACCTTCAAAATGGTTGCTTGAGAGATCTATGGTTGTCATAATTGTGGTGATTTTTTCTAGCTGAATTTCGTGGCTTTTGGTCACCAACCTCACTCATACATTACGTTACTAAATCCGTTGTAAGACTCTAGTTGCATATACTTGATCTCACATTTGTCTTTGACATCTGTTTTGATCATTCCTTTGAAGTTTTCAAAAACTTCTGCAGGCAGTGAGCCATCAAACTCATTATGAGAGAGATCCAAAATCTGAAAGACGGGGAGACCAAACTTTAGTCTAGTACTTATAGGTTCATGGAACTTGTTGGACTTTAATATAAGTACCTGCAACTCTTGAAGAGTTCCGAGCCAAGCTAGAAATGTGTCATTTATAGCGTTGCTCCCCACATCAAGGACTTCTAGACTATCACACTTTAGCAACGACATCGGGACAATTCCTTCAAAACAATTACCATTCAAGATAATGGTTCTCCATGAATTGCTCTGCGCACAAAATGGTGGAAGACTCCCAGTGAAACTATTTATTCTCAAGTCTAGCACAGATAGCCCAACCATGCTGCCTAAGCAATGTGGAACCGTGTCACTAAAGTAGTTTTTTGACAAATCCAAAAGGCTAAGGCTGCTCATGTTACAAATGGATGAAGGTAGTGGCCCATGAAGGAAATTAAGTTTAAGATCAATATACTCTAGACTATAATAATGAAATTGTTGTAGGTGGCCTGTTAATGAGTTATGTGAAAGGTTTAGGTGCAACAAGGAGGCCCACCTCATGCCTCTAAAACAGTTAGGGATTTGACCACGAATCTTATTGTTAGCAATATCTAAGACCATAAGTGTGTTTACATTTCTCAATAAGTCTGGAAAATCCTTCAATTCACAAGATGATAACTGCAAAAATTCTAGGCTAGGTAAAGTGATTTGTATTCCCACATCGAGGGTGATGTTATTTGATGAAAGGTCAAGGGTAGAAAGGTTTGCTAGATTCACAGGTGATTGAGGAAAAGAACCACTTAACCGGTTATGATGGAGTGACACTGAAGATAACAAAGGTAGGGTAAACACTCAAGATGGTATGGTACCATTCAGTAAGTTGTAAGACAAATCCAACTCAGTTAACTTTTGAAGCATGCTTGCATTGCTAGGAAGTGGTCGAGATAGGGAATTACTCGACAAGTTTAAGGTTTCAAGTTGAGTCAAGCTTAAAAGTGGAGAAGGAAACAGACCGATGAAGCTACAATTAGAAAGACTTAAATAATGTAGTTTTCGGAGGTTGGAGAAAAAATTAAGAATTTTACCTCCAAAGGAGTTAGATGAAAGAGCTAAAACTGTGAGGTGCTTCAATTTAGAGATTGTGGAAGGAATATAACCAAAATGCAAATACCTAATTTGTGTAAGATTGCCAATGGAATCAGGAATGCGACCAAAGAATTGACATCCATAGAGGTACAAGCGAGTCAAGAAAATCAAGGTTCCAATTGAATTAGGCAGCTCACCGGAGATTCCTGTGTAAGAAATATCCAACTCCAACAGAGTGATGTTCGGGTGGATCCTTGGTAAAACTCCTTTGAGAAGATAATTATTACTCAAATAGAGTGTTTCCAATTTTGGCAGAAGGAAAAAACTCTCCGCGAGAACACCTTCCAAATTGGTTACCTTAAGATCGACAATCGGTGTTAGCTCAATTGCAAGAGTCACTGAAGATTCGAGGATTGAGATGAACTGCTGAAGAATAGCTCAAGAACAATTAGAAGAGAAGAGAAGAATTAGAGAAGAAGCGAGATTTAGAGAAGAGAACAATGATATGTATATTGATGATCTGAAGTGAACATATGAGATGTGTTTATATACAACTATAGTAGTGACTTATTCAGCCTAATTCTCAACTACATTCCTGATCGACGAAGTAACTCTATGAGTAGTAATTCAATGGTACAATAATGAACAGTAATTGTATAACTAACTAACTAACTAACTAACTGTCAGTTATATCAGAATCTGCTGACATGGACAATACTAAGCCTAATTAGATGATTAGTGTAACAATACTCCCTTCCTAAAAGAGATCCTTGTCCTCAAGGATCAAAACCAGGAACCTGACCTTCAATGCCTGATAGAATTCCCAAGTAGCATCATCAGCAGACAAGCCTTCCCATTTGACCAATACTTGGGCCAGAACCTTGCTACCCTTCTTGACCATTCACCTATGAAGAATACTCTAAGGATTGGGACAAAGTGGATGGGCAATGTCAATGGCAGGAGGTAATGAGACATGAGCAGGCAATACAAAACACCTTTTCAATATTAAGACATGCACAGTGGGGTGGATTTTGGAAAGCAAAAAGTGTAACCCACTGGTCCCACCTTCCTCAATATCTGAAATGGACCCTAATACTTGGTTGCCAGCTTATGAAAAGAGTGGCCAGAAACAGTACTCTACTTATAGGGGTGTATCCTGTAGTACACCCAATCACCAACCTCAAAAACCCTATCACTGCTGTGTGAATCAACCTGTTGTTTCATTCTCAACTGGTCCCTCCGCAAATGGTGTTTCAAGAGCTCCAACTTCATCTCCCTGTGAAGTAATGTAGCATCAACTTCAATAGAAACTGATTCACCAGGATGATATGGCAAGTGTAGTGAATGGGGCCTCCCATAAAGTGCCTCATAGGGAGTTGTTTAAATAGCATTATGAAAGCAAGTGTTGTACCAATACTCAGCCATAGTTAGGCAAGAGAACCAAATATTAGGTTCTTCACTACAAAAACACCTTAAGTAAGTTTCCAAGCTCCTATTCAGCACCTCAATTTGGCCATCAGATTTAGGATGGAATGCTGAAGAAGTGTTCAATTGGATCCCTTGTAGGTTGAACAATTCTTGACAAAAGTTACTAAGAAAGACAACATCTCTGTCACTAGTGATTGTATCACGCAACCCATATAATTAAACTACTGTATCCATGAAAACCTCAGCTACTGACTGAGCAGTGTAAGGGTGTTTCAACGGAAGAAAATGAGCATATTTACTTAATTGATCCACAACCACCAATATGACCTCATAACCCTTGGATTTGGGAAGATCGTCAATGAAATCCATACTAATTTAAGACCAGGCCACTTCATGAATAGGTAGCGGTTGTAATAGACCTGGAGAGGCAGCAGATTTATTCCTTTGGTAGGTGTCACACTTTTGAACAAATAACTTCACATCAGTTTTGATACCTTTCCAGTAAAATAGAGTCAAGAGCCTCTTAAGAGTAGCTTCTACACCTGAATGTCCTCCCTGAGCAGAAGAGTGCCAAAAGGAGATGATAGCGTACAAACTACTAGTTTCCCCTTTCTCCCGAGCTAGTTATTTTGCCAAGTAAATTGTTTATGGAAGTTTGGATGAGCTACCAATTCTTTAATGAGAGTACTCAATTCAGGATCTGCATCCCAGCTAGATGTTATAGCTTGATGGAGATCAGAAGAAGTATTAGAGAGTATCAAGGTCATTAACTCGATACCTTGCACCCTAGACAAGGCATCAACCACTTTGTTTTCTACCCCTTTTTTGTACTCAATGACATAGTCAAGTGACATGAGCTTAGTGAGCCACAACAACTGTAAGTTTGTGTGTAATTTTTGTTCCAACAAATACTTCAAACCCTTTTGATCAGTTTTGATAACAAATTTCTGGTTTAACAAATAATGTGATGCATAATAGCCAGCAATTCCCTATCATACACAGAGAGTGCTGCATGTCTAGGTGAAAGACTTTAACTAATGAAAGCAATATGTGACCCTCCTACATTAGTACAACACCAATCCCAAATCCACTAGCACTAGTTTCCACAATGAACAACTTGTTCATGTAAGGTAATACCAACACTGGTGCCTTAGTGAATGCATCCTTAAGTTGTGCTAGTGCCATGGAGGCCTCCTCATTCCGCTGGAACTTGTCCTTTTTCAGAAGATCATTCAGTGGTCTTGATATAGCACCAAATCCTTGGACAAATCTTCAATAGTATAAACCTCTCAACTGTTTAAGGGTAGTTGGAGTAGGCCAATCCCTTATAGCAACAATCTTCAAGGGATCTGTAGACACCCTTTTTTGTGTGATGAAATGACCTAGATATTTAATTCTCCTCACTCCAAAGAAGCATTTAGATTGCTTAGCAAATAGCTGGTGGTGCTGCATAACCTCTAAAATAGACCTTAAGTGTCTCAGATGCTCATCTAGAGTTCTGTTGTAGATAAGTATGTCATCAAAGAAAACAAGTACATGTTTCCTAAGAAAGGCCTGCAAGACATAGTTCACCAGTCCTTGAAATGTGGCAGGTGCATTTGACAGACCAAAGGGAATAACCACATATTCAAAGTGCCCAGAATGAGTCCAAAAGGCTGTTTTAGGTACATCTCCAATTGCCATCCTCAGTTGGTGGTAACCAGATCTAAGATCAATCTTAGAAAAGATCATAAACCCCCCCTTCCCCCAACTCATCCAATAGGTCCTCAAAAACTGGAATAGGGAACTTGTTCTTGATAGTGTATTTATTCAAATCTCTTTAATCCACACACAACCTCCTTGTACCATCTTTCTTGCCCACCAACACCACTGGAGTAGCAAATGGACTATAAGTAGTTTGTACCACCCCTTGATCTAACATCTGTTGAGCCAACCCTTCAATAATGTCCTTCTTGACTAAATGATATTTGTAAGGTCTTTTATTTATAGGTTCAGTATTGTTGTGCAACACTATTCTATGATCAAAGACTCCTCGGAATGGAGGTAATTGTTGGGGTTCCTCAAATAAAATCGTGTACTCTTGTATTAGTCTTAGTAGTCTCAAAGTTCTCCTGAGCTTCAATTGAATGCCACTGGTCTTTGTTAAACTTAGATGGCACTACTTGAATGATACATAGTTGGGAATTGTTACCTGACATTTTAGCTAACTTTCCAGCTCCTACAGTTCTGAATTGTTTGCATGCTCCCCTGAGAAGATGCTTTCTCCCTTTATACCAAAACTCTATGGTGAGGTCCCTGAAATTCATCTTGATATCTCCTAGTGTTAACAACCATTGCACCCCCAAAACTACACCACAAGATCCTAATGGTAACAAAAGGAATTATGCTGAAAACTCCACACCTTGTAATAGCCAAGAAATATTGCACATCTCGCTCACCTGCATGTCATTACCATTAGCTGTTGTTACTGCCTGAGGCATAGTAGATGTAACTTGGAACCCCAAACCCTTCACCACTTCAGGATCAATGAAATTATGTGAACTTCCTGTGTCTACCAAGATGTGAAGAGGTTGCTTGGAATGGTAACCAGTGACCCTTAATGTTCTGAACCCCAATGAGCCATTAAGTGAATGAACAAAGATTTCCATATGTTCTAATGATCTGATTAATTCTATCTCATGGTCCTCCTGAGCTACTTCTTTTTCCTGTTCACTCTCGACTTCTTCATTCTTCTCCACCTCTATCAAGTATAACTGCTTCAAGTTCTTACACTTGTGGCCAAACACATACTTCTCATTATATAATTAGCATAGTCCCTTGGACCTCTTTTCATTCATTTCTTCTGCACTCAAGGTTCTTCTATTGGTCCCTCTAGTTGTTGTTGTATTTGTATAGATACTTGGAGTGGGTAATAAGGGAGGTTTACTTTGAAAATTTTGATCACTATACCTTTTTTGTTGATTTGAATTCTGAACAGGTTGTCTCAAAGCTTCTAAGTATGTCTCCTACATTCTTGGCGACTTATAAGCCTTAGATAATGTACGAGGGTTTGTTATTTTTACTGCCATGTTCAATTCCTTCTTCAGACCTCCTACAAAGCAACTGATTGCATTTTCGTATGATAGATTAACCCTAGTTAGATTCCTCTCGAAAATAGCCAGGTAATCTTTCACTGCTCTTGTTTTTCTCACTTTCATTGTCTACTTAATTAGGTCATCATAATCTGCCCCAAATCTTTCAACTAGAGACATATCATACTCATTCCATATTGGTGGTTGTAAGTATTGCCTATACTTCATGAATGACAAATGCCATTGAACAGCCTCAGTGTCAAACTGTAAAGATGCAATTCCTATCCTTTCCTCTATCGAATGTTGTCCATACTAAAAAATTGTTCGATCCTGAATAACCAAGATCTGAGATCATCTTCAGAGATCCTCAAGAATTCCATCCTCGACCATCGAGAGAATTGAGAATGGTGATTGGTGAAACTACTTGCACTCTTCTCCCTGTGAAACCTTTCATCGAACTGTTTCTGTGCATATGGGAATTCACCTCTTTCAAGATGAATTACAGGTGATTTATCTCTGTGATTTCCTCCAACAATCGCATATTGATTCTTCAATTCAAACACAACTTGATCCAACCTCATAAGATTCGAAACTTCCTCTGCAAGAGTCCTTATTTCTGATAACATTTTCTGCATCATCTCATGCAATACCCCCACTTCATTGTTAGAAGACCCATCATTTGCTCTTGTATTTTTTGTCATTGTTGCCAAGGAAAGATCAAATCTGATACTAATGTTAGCTCAATTGCAAGAATCACTGAAGATTCGAGGATTGAGATGAACTACTGAAGAACAACTCAACAACAATTAGAAGAGAATAGTAGAATTAGAGAAGAAGATAGATTCAGAGAAGAGAACAATGATATGTATGTTGATGATATGAAGTGTACATATGAGATGTGTTTGTATACAATTGTAGTAGTGACTTATTCAGCCTAATTCTCAACTAACTTGCTGATTGACTAACCAACTCTATGAGCAGTAATTCAATGGAACAATAGTGAACAGTAGTTGTATAACTAACTAATTAACTGTCAGTTATAATAGAATCTGCTGACATGGCCAATACTAAGCCTAATTAGCTAATTAGTGTAACAATAGGAGATGAGACGTTGACACCAAAGAGAGAAAGTACCTCCAGATTTGTCAAGTTCTGAAGCATTGCTTCAAATGATTTTTTGATCAAATTGTAATCCATTCACATAAGAAGGAACAGAAAGATGAAGTGAAACCAAATTGGAAAGATATGAGATTTATGTTGGGATTTTCCCTTGAAAGTAAGCATCAGAAAGATTCAGATGCCTCAAATACCTCAACCGGCTAACGTTATTTGGAATGGAAGAAGGATAAAAGTAATTCTTAGCAAGGTTTAGTGTTTGGAGATGATGAAGTTGGATGAGGCTGCTGTTGGAATAAATAGTTCCATTAAGCAGACTGCAACTAAGGTTCAGCCCGATAACATGACCGGTTAACATGTCACAAGTGACCCCGTCCCAAGTGCAACATTCTTTACTCTCATTCCATGAAATTGTTTTTGGACGTATCACATGAGGAGAATTCAATGTATCAAAGGATTGCTTATGAGTCAATGAATTGTTGTAATGATGAACCTTGAACCGGTAGGCCCAAGGCATTCCTTTCATGAGTGACTAATGATGAACTTTGAATCGATAGGCCAATGGTACCACTTTTATGAGGATTGAATGAGCTATTCTAATGATGTACCTTAAATCGATAGGCTAATGACACCCTCTCATATGTGTAGAAATGTACCTTAAGTCGGTAGGCCAATGGCATCCCCCTCATGAGTAATAATGATAAAAGAGAATGAACTACTCTATGGAAATTTAATGCTTAGCACCGAGTGGATATTGTGGGGTGGAAGCTCTCCCTATGTTAGGCTGGGTTTCTAGTAACGACCTCCTTATGCCATAATTATGTACCCACATAGGACATTAGCTAGTGGATCCACCTAGGCTAAAATTTTAGTGATTCTACCTTAGGAAAGTAGACCAACTCTTTTCGGTGTGAGACATGACACCAGATTCTATGATTTGCTCACATGGTCAATGTCAGTTAGGGCATATTCCCATCATGTGAGTTATGTGCTATGGTTACTCAAGAGGTTCTATGAAGTGTGGGTGGTAGTATGGGATGCCATCCATGCATTGCATGAGTAGGCTTTGAGAGTGGCTATGGTGTGTTCCTCAAATATCATAATGACAAATGAAATGATATGCTTATAATGATGCTGTTGAGAATATTAACATGAAGGCTAAAGGTAAAGATGAATGCTTAACTTGGACTTTTGCTATGAGTTGCTTTCCTTGATTGACTTATTAAATGAGAATGTTCCTTGTCTATGAGTATTAACTAAAGATGGGACCAAAGAATGGTAAGCATGGCTATGGTGGCCTCATAGGGATACTTAGTATGAGTGGTATTATGCGATGCCATTCATACATTGCACAAGTATAACTTAGAGTTGCCTAAGAAATGGTTTGATTATGTCATAATGATTTACATGTTGGATATGCTTGTGACTCGTGTTTTACACTAAAAAGTGCATGATGATTATGAAACTTAGTAAATGCATGCTTTTCAACTAAAATGTCCATTTTAGCATATTTTCAAGGATTTTATGCATGGCTATCATACGTAGTGCATTTTTGTACGAATTCATATTCTTTCGACATTTTTCTATAAGTGTAGGGATTGGCACTCAGTTTCACTCTCCTCGTGGCTAGAGCTTGGAATTTATCATTCTCCTTGCTAGTTGTTGAGTCCTCATGATTCGAGGATGAGTATCTTCACTTAGTAGTTTCCTTTATTGTCATTTTATGTTATGAACTATGTTGAAGGGCTATGACCCTATTGTTGATTCAAAGATTGTATTAGATGGATAAATGAGACGAATTAGACTTCCGCTTGCACTTATTAAAGACCTCGATTGTATGAAAAAAATTTTAAATTCCGCACCATTTTCTATTGTCTTATGTTATGATATGCTATGAGGCTTGTTTGAGACTTTTCAGAGTTTTGTACACTGTGTCACATCCAGGGTGTATACTCGGGTCGTGACACAAATGGGCGAGGGGTTGGTTCACTCGACTAGTCGCCAAATTGCCCCAATAATTTCCCAAATGCACACCCCAGAAAGATCAAAGTTATGGAAGTTTAGGCTTGTTTACAGCTCATTCGGCAAGTTGCCGAGTCAGATCGACGAACTCGACCGAGCTTGCCCATTGCACCTGTGGAAAGGCTCAAGACTCAGTCAAGTTTGGTGGGCTAAGACCTATTAGGTGGATCGTCGAGTCGTTCAATGACATTAGTTCAAGTCTTCGAATTGCATGCGTAGTGAAGAGTCATGCTTTCTATAACCTTTTAAATTCAATTTTTTCTTTTAAGTTGAATTTTCTCCTCCTTTACTCATTCATTTAACCTTAGGCTATTATTTTCTAGTTGTTTGAATAATCATTGTGTTGGGATTGCACCTCGTGAGTGAAGTGTCGTCGCGATTCCTCTACCCTTCCCTTTGTTGTGTCTATGTGTTTCTCTCAACTTGAGGTTGGTTTCTCAAACTTTGTTAGATTTTTATGTAATGCTAAGGCTAAGTGTGGTGACTTTTCAAATTCTTGATCTCATTTTGTGCCTTGTTATATGTATCTCGACCTAGGGGTACCCCCTAGATGTAACCGGGTATACAAGACCCCGAGAGGCCTCATATATGACACTTAGCTTTCATAGTCAAGATAATAGAAACTGATAAGATTTAAAAACATTTCAATCATAACCGAAGTTTTATAAAATGAATCAGAAGTCTAATATGCTTGTCTCAAAAACTATCAAATACAATAGAATCCCGGGACGCAGCCCATACAAAACTCCAATGAAAAGAACATAAGGAAGTTGTGGCAAAATCCCTAGATGAAGGAGGACTCACCAATCTTCAACTCTTCTTCTACTATGGATCCTAGCCACGGGGATAAGAGTCGGGAACACCAGACCCTACATTTGGATAAAAAATGTAGGCAGGAGTATGCGTTAGTACAAAAATGTACTAAATATGATAACTTGCATAAACATAACATAAATGTTAGACAACATAAGTCATAAAGCATAATCAATTAACATAGTAGATCATTTCACATATAAGGAGTACTTCTTGAAGTTATCTCAATTCATACTTCGTCAAGACATGGGTAATCCGCCACTAGTCTTACTCATCATGGAAAGCAAACTCAAGCAACAATCTAAGCTCATCACCTATCATAACATATCCTAGCTTATCTTTTAATGACATGGGGAGTCGCCTCTTGCCTTACTATAAGGGAACATGGGTAATCACATCTAGCCCTTTTTACCTTGCGGTCATGGGTAGGCGCCACTTGTCCTTCTTACTATAGGATCGTGGGTAGTCAGTCACCTCTTGTCCATCTTGCTATGGGATCATGGGTAGTGGCCTCTAGTCCCTACATCATGTGATATGGGTATTCTCCTCTTGTCTTCTTATCATATGACATGGATACTCACCTCTTGTTTTTTTACTTAGGATCCTAGGTATTTGCCTCTAGTCCGACTCTACGGAATATGGGTAATCGCCTCATAATCTTCTCATTAGAAGTCAAGGGTAATCACCTCTAGCTTCATCATATTCATAGTTCCTAAGCTTAAATTCATTTTAGGTGAGCAATCCTTTCAACCTAGAATCATTCAATGTGAGAAAGCCTTTCACCTTGATACATAAGAAAATCATGTGGGAAATATCCCTGCACAACAATTACATCAATAATCAACAATTCATAACATATGCTTCACTCTCAAAGCAATTCATATTATAATCATCACATATGCTTCAATCTCAAAGCAATTCATAATGTACCTTATTTATCCTATAAGAATACACATAAATCCATAAATTCTCCTTTCATATGGTAAAACCCATTTACATCAATCTCATCCTACAAACATGTGTTAAGAATGGGTACATGTAAATTCATCCTAAAAGCATGTAATCCTCTCAATTCATGCATAATAAATCATAATTCAACCAACTGAATCAACATTCATAAGTACCCTCAACTTAGAAGAAAACGCAAATTTAAATTGTGGAATTTATACTTTTCAATTGGAGAACTTATGGGCTCCATGGATGCAAAGATTCCATGGATGAAAAGCTATCATACTTTGCTATCAAAGCACAAGAATAATTAGAGAATGGAAACTTGACCTTCAACCCTTGCTTCGATCTTCTTCTTCAAAGTTGTATAGGAAAAACGATGTAGTATATGGATAAAATAATTAGGAATAGACCCAACTACCCCTAGAATAAGGGCCAACTGCCGACCTATGGATCTGTCCTGCACATTGTCACTAAGTTCAGAAACTTTCACTAAGTTTAGAAACTTTGAGACTTTTGGGGCCTAGCCTACGGACCCCAACCCATGGACCGTGGACCCAACGATGTCCGTTGGTTCAGGCCGTGGTTCAGGGTTTCCTGTTCTTCTAATGGGTCATTGGGTGCCCATCCACGGACCACACCTACGGTTTGTGAACTTGTCTATGGGCCGTGGTTGGCCTCCGTCGGATGGCACCAGGAAACTCTGAAAAATGTTATTTTGCCCTTTCTCGAATCCGATGTGTTACATTATCTCCCCCTTGAGATCATTCGTCCTCGAATGAGATTCAAGACATCACAAAAGCAAGGAACTCTAAACTAGCAACCCAACATGCGTACAACTTCATCTAAATGCACACAGCAAAGTAGGAACTTCGACTCCAAGCTAGAACATATTCGAAGCATCATAAGAAAGATATGAACTAGACCTAGCAACCCAATATGCATGCACATACAAGAATATTCATATCCAAGGAGGAAATACCATCTCCAAGCTAAAAGCATGTTCAATCATCACATCATGAAGTCTATATGCAACTTATACTCAAATGCACATAAACAGGTAGAAATCCATCAAATTGACTAATTTCCTCAAAACTTCAACTTTTTCATGAACATGCATAATATGGAAATCATCTAAAACTCATGACACCAAAACAAAGATTAACCCATGATCAACTCATTAGCTCAAGTTAGAATAGAAGTAGAAGGAAAAAGATGAGGATATCGGGACATCATATCGGTGTCGGCCTCCCAAGTAGCACCCTTAACTAAATGATTCCTCCATAACACTTTCATGAAAGCAACTTCTTTGTTCCTCAACCTCTTGACTTGCCGGTCTACAATCTTAACTAGAATTTCTTCATAAGAAAGATTCTACTTAACTCCCAAACTTTCTAAGGGAATTATAGATGTCGGATCTTCAACACATTTCTTTAACATATAGACATGGAAAACCGGATGCACTGATGCCAATTTATTAGGCAAATCCAGTTCATAAGCAACCTTACCAACACATCTCAAAATCTGATATAGACCCACATAACGGGGACTAAGCTTTCTTTTCTACCCAAATCTTATTACACCCTTCTTGGGTGAGATTTTCAAGTAGACCAAATTATTTACCTCAAACTCTAGGTCTCTTATTCTAACATCGGTATAGGACTTTTGTCGACTTTGGGCTATTCTCAACCTTTCTCTAATAATTCAGACTTTCTCCATAGCCTCATGAACTAACTCGGGCCTATAGGAGATCTACACCTTCTACCATAGAGAGCCTCAAATGGAGTCATACCAATGTTGGAGTTATAACTACTATTA
Source organism: Solanum raphanifolium (assembly GCA_036250405.1). Classification (NCBI taxonomy): domain Eukaryota; kingdom Viridiplantae; phylum Streptophyta; class Magnoliopsida; order Solanales; family Solanaceae; genus Solanum; species Solanum raphanifolium. The sequence goes on from JAJOOE010005704.1 coordinate 24,970, forward strand.
TAGGCAAATTAAATCAAAGGCAAATGATCATTCCAATGACCTAAAAATCAATGGCAAAATCTCTCAACATATCTTCCAATGTTTGGACCGTAGGCTCCGCTTGCCCATCGGTTTGTGGATGAAATGTCGTGCTAAGCATAAAACTAGTACCAAGACCCTTTTTGAAAGATTTCTAAAATTGAGAGGTGAGTTCAGTACCTCTATTGGAGATAATGGACAACGGCACTCCATGTAACCTTACCATTTACCTCAAATACAACTTAGCATAGTCTTCCATCGAATAAAAAACTTTGACGGGAATGAAATGAGCCAATTTCATCATTCGGTCTACTATAATCCAAATCAAATCATATTGTCTCCTAGTACAAGGCAACCCTACTATGAAATACATATTCAAATCTTCCCACTTTCACGTAAGAATGCTAATGTCTTGGGACAAACCTCCCATTTTCTGATGTTCAACTTTCACTTGTTGACAATCAACATACTTAGACACAAATCCTGCAATATCCTTCTTCATCTCATTCCACCAATAGACCTCCTGCAAATCACGGTACATCTTGGTGGCTCCCGGGTGAATGGAATAGTGAGAACTATAGGCTTCTCACAAGATCTGCTTCTTCAAGTTATCAAAATCAGGAACACACAAACGACCTTGATATCTAAGTACTCCATCTCCCCCTTGGAAAAAAGCCTCAACACACTTTCTAAGAACCGCTTCTTTCAATTTTACTAAGGTCTGATCAAGACATTGCTTGGCTTTCACATCCGTCACAAAAGATTATTCTGAATAATTTTAAACCACAACACAACCCTTGGTTAAGTCCATTAACTGAACACCCAATCAGTCCAATCTTTGTACATATCGTACCACTTCTCTTTTACTTTCTTCTATATGAGAAACACTACTTATTGATAGTCGGCTAAGACCATCCTCCACCACATTTGCCTTACCGAGGTGATAGAAAACACTCATATCATAATCCTTAAGTAACTCAAGCCACCTTCTTTGGCGAAGATTAAGATCTTTCTGATTGAACACATATTGTAAACTCTTATGGTCGGTTAAAACATTGATATGAACACCATACAAATAGTGCCTCCAAATCTTTAAGGCAAAAGCCACTGCCGCTAATTCAAGATCATGGGTAGGATAATTCTTCTCATGAACCTTCAGTTGCCTTGAAGCGTAGGAAATAACCTTCCCATTTTGCATAAGTACACATCCTAACCAAATTCTTGAGGCATCATAGTAAAAAACAAAACCATAAGTTCCTTCCGGTAAAGTCAATACTAGAGCGAAAATGAGTCTATCTTTTAATTCCTCAAAACTCTTCTCACATGCCTCAGACCATATGAGCTTGGCCTTCTTTTGAGTCAAGGTTGTCAATGGAGAGGCAATCAAAGAAAACCCCTCAACAAATCTTCTATAATAACCAGCCGAACCCAAGAAACATCTAATATCCGAAGGGGATAAAGGTCTACACCAACTCTTGACCACATCCGTTTTATTAGTAGCTACCTCAATACCCATACTTGAAATAATATGGCCAAGAAAAGCTACGGACCTTAACCAAAACTCACATTTGCTAAACTTGGCAAATAGTTGTTGGTCCTTAAGAATTTGCAACACGATCCTCAAATGATCAATATGCTCATTTTAACTCCTTGAATAGATCGATATATCATCAATGCACACAATCATGAACATGTCAAGGTATTGTCTAAACACTCTATTCATCTAATCTATAAATGCCACCGGAGCATTAGTCAAAACAAATGACATCACCAAAAAATTTGTAATGACCATACCGGGTTCTTAAAGACATTTTTGGAATGTCATCCTCCTTCACCCTCAATTGGTGATAAGCCGACCTAAGGTCAATCTTAGAAAAGTAACTCGCTCCTTGTAGTTGGTCAAATAAATCATCAATTCTTGGAAAAGGTTATTTATTCTTAATAGTCACCTTATTCAATTGCCGATAGTCAATACACATATGATGTGATCCATCTTTCTTCTTAACAAAAAAATTTAGAGCACCCCATGGAGAGATACTCGATCGGATGAAACCATTACCCAACAAGTCTTTCAATTGCTTCTTTAATTCCTTAAGTTCCACCAGTGACATTCGGTAAGTAGAAATAAAGATATGTTCCGTATATGAAAGAAGGTCAATACTGAAGTCTATTTACCTTTCCAAAGGAATATCGGGTAGATCATCTAGGAACACTTGCAGAAACTCATTAACAATGGGGACCGACTCAAGAGTAGGGGTTTCAGAATTCATATCCCTCACCCTAACTAGATGGTAAACACAACCCTTAGAAATCATCTTCCTAGATTTAAGACAAGAAATAAACCAACCTTTTGTCATAGAATTTCCCCCTTTCCATTCTAGAACAGGTTCATTCGGAAACTGAAATCTGACTACACAGTTTCTACAATCAATAGAAGCATAACATGAATGTAACCAATCCATTCCAAGAATGACATCAAAATCTAGCATATCAAGCTTTACCAGGTCAACAAAAGTGACTCTATGCGGTAAGGAGATGTGACACTTTCTATAGACCCTCTTAGCCATAAAAGAACTACCAACAAGAGTAGAGACAAAAAAATGAACTAACAACATATCATGGAGCGCATCAAATCGCATAGCCATATATGACGTGACAAAAGACAAGGTAGCACCAGGATAAAGTAATCATAAACATCAAGTTGGAAGACTTTCAACATACCGGTAAACACATGGGAGAATCCTCTTGTTCACCACAATTTTGAAGTGCATAGAACCTATTTTGCTTGGGAGAATTCGTACTTGAACCACTTGGACCGGATGAAGCACAATCTCTTATCGTGTGGTCCATCTTACTACAACCAAAACAAGCATTGGAACCCTCTAGACATTTTCCCTCATGTTTACTTCCACACTTAGCACAAGTAGGCAATAAACACCCACTACAACCTCCTTGAGTTTTAGGGTTAGGCACCCTATCTTTGTTTAACTTAGGAGTATTGGAGGAACCTTGATAAAAAAACCTTAGTCGATGCCTAGGACGACCATGTCCATCGGACCTTGGATGAGAAACATCACCATCACCATTTTTAGCCCTCTTTTACTCCCTAGATATATCCTTAACTTTCTCCTCTTTAATCTATTGGGCATAAACCATGAGATAAGAAATATACATGTCATAGACAAGCATAGTTGTACGACATTCTTTCACCACCAATTCTGACACACCCAAAACGAACTTGCTCATACTTTCCCTAGAGTCGACAACTATAGAAGGATCATTGTAACGATCCTAAAAACAAATAAGTAAAACTAGAGCCTAACGTGTTTGCGATTGAGTTTGGTGTGAGGTTTGATGGTGTTTGATATTGTCCCGAGCTATGGTTGAGGGGTTTAGGGGTCAAACGTCAAGGTACGACTCCCCATGGACCACCCTAGGGTTCCTTGAGAAAGACCTTAAGTCTAACCCCAAGACCCCAATGAACCATGAAGTTTGGCCAAAATGGGGTGATCTACGGAAGGGGTCCACGCCCCATGTATGGCCTCCGTAGGTGATTATCCCCAAAACCACCTCTCCGAACTTGTTGATGGATGCACAGTATGGTCCGTGACCCCATCCACGGACCGTGGATGGGGGTTTCGTGAACCATGCGTGCAATCTGCAATTTTTCTCGACCAAGCCAAGGGTGGTTTGGTAAATTCCTCCCTTGGCTAGTTAAGTGTTTGGACGGTTATTTTGGGTTTATTAACATATTTTAAGAGTATTAAAACTTTTAAAATCTATTTTACATTCTATTATTTCAAAACCCCAAATCAAAACCCTTCCCTCCCAAAAAGTCTTTTCTCTAGAAACTCCATTGGAGATCAAGGTCAAGATCAAGCTAGGGTTGGGGATTCCAAGGTGTTTCTTCTTCAATTTTAGTGGGGGATCTATAGAAAGGTATGGTAGTCTTGATCCTTGTCTAACTTTTCATTCAAGGAGCCAATTCAAAGGTGATTTCAAAGCATGAAAAATCTAGGGTTTTACTCAATCTCATGGGTTCTTTCATCAAACATTTTCAAATGGTTTCTAATGAAAAATTATGATTGTGTTGATGTTTAATTGATGATTTATGATGAAAATACTCTATGAACCCATGATTTCTCTCAATTCCTAAATTTTGCTTTATGAAGTGGGTTTGATGATTATGAAAGCTTATGAGTGGAACTTGTCTAAATTGCTTTGGGTTATTGAATTGTATCATCATCTATGCCTAATTATGGTGAATTGTTGGTGAATTGAGGATTTGTGATCATAGCCTTGAAAGGGCAAGCTTGACCTAATTACTTGTTGAAGTAGAATTGAGCTAGAGATGTTGATCCACTTGAAAGGTGGAGGTGTTTACTTACTATGTGTAATGTGAAGGATATGCATGTGATTTCAATGATAGAATGATGATCATGTATAGAATGTAAGTGTGTTGTTGTTGATAGTATATTCTCAATTGACACTCATGAATGATAATGTAAGTAATGTGAATGTTGAATCTAGGATTGGTAGGCTTATGCACCCTTTTCTTGTATAATGAATGTGTCTTGACTTAATGAATATGAATCGATAGGCTATGGCATTCCTTTCATATATGAGTAATGAATGTGTCTTGACCTAATGAATATGAATCGATAGGCTTAAGGCATTCCTTTAAAAAATGATCTAATGTGATGAAGACTCTAGAATCGATAGGTTAATGACATTCCTTTCTTAATGAGTCAATATACCATGAATCGATAGGCTTATGACATTCCTTTCATGAGTATAAGAATGTAATGAGGAACCATGCATCGATAGGCTTATGACATTTCTTTCATGATGACTCTAGAGCTATCCTTGAATGTATCTTGGGTCGATAGGCCAATAGCATTCCTCCCTAGTACACTAAAGTAATGTGAATGACATGATCTGTGGGAATGTAGGCTAAGCACCGAGTGGATATGGTAAGATGGAAACACTCCCAATGTTAGGCTAGGGTTCCAATGAACATATTCATATCCCATAAACTATGTGCCCACATAGGTCTAGCTAGTGGATCTACGTAAGCTAGGTTATTGGTTTTCCTAAGGCAAGAAGACCACCTCTTTACAGTGTGGGGTTTCATGACACCGGATTCCATGATTTGATTCTCATGGTCTATGTCGGTTAAATGCTTATTCCCATCATGTGAGATGTGCATTATAGCTTCTTGAGGAGTTCTATGAAGTGTGGGTAGTAGTATGGGATGCTATCCATACATGACAATAGTAGGCTTCAAAAGAACTATAGTGAGTTCTCTAAGTCTTAATGACTAATGAATGAATGTGTCCTAAATGATGTTAATGAAAAAGGTTGACTTAAATTCTTATATGCTTAAATGTAAAGATGCATGCTATATTTGGATTGTCTTATAAGTTATTTCCTTGTCATGGCTTATTGTATATGGATGTGCCTTGTCTATTGTGACTTCAAAGGAGTACTTAATGTGAGTAGCAGTATGGGATGCTACTTGCACATTGCACAAGTATGACTTAGAGTTGTCTTAGATGTTGGTCTTAATGTGATGATGTGACTTATGAAATGTTTCTGTCTATTATATGTTTTATTGTGTAAAGGTGCAAAGGATAAACGGTGAGTTCACTTTTGGTGACGTTAATGTGGTGCCTTAGTGTCGGTGGTGATATGGGACGCTACCCATACATTGCACAAGGTATAACTTGAGGATTACTTGAGGTGAAGGCTTAAGGTGAAAGGTAAAGGTTCATATGTGGATTATATTTGTAACACCCCGACTTTTCAAAACGTCTAAATTAACTCGTATCTTCATGGAAAGACAAGGAGGGTGAGTAATAAATTAAAAATGATGTTTTATGTGATATTTTAAGTGTTCAAGTGTGGTATCTCAAGTTTTGAAGTTAGGTAAGTGATAAAATAAAAGTTGGCGAAAGTTACCGTAAATTCCTTTTTAAAGATTTGTCTGAAATTTGAGTCAAATATCTCGGACGTTTTCTCCCAATATATTAAGAGTTATGGTCTTCGCGAGTTATGAAATCGAAGGTCTACGAGTCTAGTTTCCAACGCATCAAACCGTTCGTTCATACGACTTCAGAATAGAGAGATATTCACATTTTCGTGGGACTGCGCAAGGAGGCACGTGAGGTGGGGCCCTAAGTCGGTGGAATGTTACATATATCTTCTCCTTCGACCATTTTCTCCATTTTTAAGATAAAAAACCAGAGAAATTAGAGAAACCCATTTCTAGGATCTAGTGAAATATAGATTTTCTCGACTTAAGTCCTTGACGAAAGTTGTTCTACGCGTTGGGTTCATCATCGTGGTATAATTTGTTTTATCGATTGCGTAGCATATCACACTTAAGTGTTGGGACAGTAAGGGTTTGGATATATGTGAAGGTTTTGAAGCGTATTACGACCTTAAGATCGAGGTAAGACCCTTCTTTCATCGACTCTAGCTTTTATAAGCAGCAAATACTAATTTGCGATGGAAATACATATATTTTATCGTATTGTCATGGTATTTTTTATTTTTGTGTGTTGATTATGGTCCTACCTTGTTGTAGTATCGAGGGAGTATTGAGTAAAAGTCGTTAGGCCACGTGAATTTACCGAAAAAGGTATGTTAAGGCTATTCCCTACTTACGGCATGTTTCCTTAAAGCTTAGAAGCAATGTATTTGGGTTAACATCCTTGATATACTTGTAGCCGTGATTGTTGATTGTTGGTTGCTCGAGTTGATATAATCCTCCCTTGTCGGGATTCTTATTCAGTTAGTAGCGTCCCTATGTTGGACACGACTTACAGGCTATTTGTATAGGTTGCTTATAACTAAATTGCTCGCTTTTAGCGGTTGGATTGTTATTATTGCCGTTGGGGCTATTGTGGTTAGCTGCAGGAATGTGATCTATGCCTAGAAGGGCTATGTGCTGCCTACAGGACTATATGGATGCCTAACAGGGCTATGAGTTGCCTACAGGGCTATATTGACGCCTAAGAAAGCTATATGCTTCCTACAGGGCCATGTTGTTGCCTAAGAGGGCTATGAGTTGTCTATAAGCTATGTTGATGCCTCAGAGAGCAATGTTCTACCTACAGGGTTATATTAATGCCTAAGAGGGCTATGTGACTGCCTACGGGGCTAGGGGACTACTGATAGGGGTATATAGGCCGATTGGCACCTTCTGGGCTTATGGGGGCCTGAGTAGGTGGTTTTGTGTGCTGTTTGTACCTGCTGAGCTTATGGGGGCTTGGTTAGGTTGTTGTTTTATTATTTTTGATAAGTTTAGATTTAGGAGCAGGTTAGTACACTTATCTTAGCCTTGATTTATTTGTACTGATGCCCCATGGCCTTGGGGTGGCTGCATTCATGCATGCAGGTCCTGACAGATGACTGAGTAGACCCCCTCAGCAGCAGGATTGACTTTATCCGGTTGGCTAGCCCCTTTCCTCCGGAGCAGCCAGAGTTGGGAGGTTTGTTACCTTTTGTTGTATATATCGTTATGGGTAGGCTGGGGACCTGTCCCACCAATCTTTACTACTCTTAAAGGCTTGCAGACTAGTGTGTGGGGTTTATAGCTACGTTATGGCCATGCTGGCCTATGTTGTTGGTTTGCGGAAGCTTGTGAGTTGTTTGATGTATTGTATTGATATATACCTGCTTTTAGTTTTGGTATAGATATCATGGTGGCCTCGACGGCCCAATCAGTACTTCTGTGCTAGTTGGCTATTTATTTATATGATCTCCTGGGAGTAGCTGTTTCTTTTATAGATTAGTTGACAGGGGCCTTGCCATTCAATGGCTTAGTTTTAAGTCGAGATATACTTGTTTGATTTCTTGATTGCGTGTGGCTGCCATGCACTAGTAGCAAATGGTTCAGTAGGGTCGATTCAGTCTTGAGTTTTGGCATTAGGAGCCAGTTGCGCCCCTCGAGTTTGGGGCGTGACAATATTCTAATGTGAAAATATGACTTGTATGTTAGTTGTGACTTATATTATGCCTCTTTTATCAATGTTCACGAAGATTTACTAAAATGGCATAAATCATGACTTTCAAACAAAGATGTCCGTTTTAAGCTTGTTTTTGCATGGCTATCATACTTTGTACTTTATGTGCTAACCCATATTTTCTTTACCTTTATGAAGTGTAGGGATTGGCACTCAATTTGATTTTTCGTAGTCAAGCTTGGAATAGAGTTCTCCAAGACATTTTGGGCATGTCCTCATAGATCGAGGACAAGGACTTTTAATGTTTCTAGTTCTTTTATGTTTTGAGACTATTGTTAAGACTTCGATTGTAAAGGGTCGTGTTTTTAAAGTTTTGTCTAAGATGGCCATGTAAGACTTAAGTATTCCACTACTTTATAAATGAATGTCTTTAGATTGTATGGTTTTTGAATAAAAAGTTTTAATTTTGTACTATTTCTATTACCTATGCGATGAATGAATGCTATGAGGCTTGTATAATACCCCTTTGGGGTCGAGTGCACAGTGTAACGACTACGGTGGTGCTCTCGGGTCATGACAATCATACCTTGACAACTGAGTAAACCTCAAAGCATATTCTTTCACACTCATATTCCCTAGTCGGAGATTAATAAACTCAAGCACTTTTGCCTCCCTAATCTTAACAGGAAAAAATATATCAAGGAAAGTAGACTTGAACCTTTCCCACTCTAGAGGACCCGCATCTTCCGGTCTTACTTCCTTCTATTGGTTGAACTAAATTTGAGGAACACCTTTAAGTTAATAAGCGGCCAATTCCACCTTTTCCATCGCAGTTACTCCTATAATAATCAACACCTTGTAAACCACATCAAAGAACTCTTGAGGATCTTTCTCAACCTTAGAACCATAGAATTCCGAAGGATTAATCCTAGTGAAGTCCCTCACTATAGATGTCGCCGTACCCACATTTGGTTTCACAGGGACCACAACCTCCCTATTGTCTTTGGCCGTTACGGCTTGAGCCAAAACTTGTAAAGTAGTCCTAAACTCCACATTAGTCACTTGCTCGGCCAAACGGTCAGTCGTAGCTTGAGGAGGAGCTTCTTGACCAACATTTTCTCCCTCATTCTGTCTAGCGAAAGCTCTTTGAGTAGTCATTTCATGCAAACCATCGGATAAGTATTAGGAGAGAAACCTTATTGAGTTAAACTCTATCACACAACTTAGAGTAATGAAGAAGTGATGTTTCCTAAACATCTTCTAGCTTCTCATTCATAAGTGTGGATCGTTTCACACTCATGAACAAGGCTTTACTTGACATGGTTTCAAGACATGCTAGAACATTTCTAAACCTTATTCTCTGATTACCAAGTTTGTCATGATCCAGGGAACCCCTTAGATATTACATGGCATACTAGACTCCGAGAGGCCTCATATAAGCCACTTAGCTTTCATAGTCAAGATAACAGAAATCGATGAGATTTAAAAACATTTCAATCATAACCAATGTTTTATAAAACGAAGAAGAAGTCTAATACACTTGGCTCAAAAACCATTTAATAAAATAGAATCTCGGGACGCAGCCCTTACAACATTATTCAAAACTCAAATGAAAATAGCATAAAGAAAGTAGTGGCCAAATCCCCAAATGAATGAGGACTCGCCAATCTTCAACTCTTCTTCTACTATGGATCCTAGCCACATGGATGAGAGTCGGGAATGCCGAACCCAACATTTGGATAAGAAATGTAGGAAAGAGTATGCGTTAGTACAAAAATTGTACTAAATATGATAACTTGCATAAACATAACATAAACGTTAGACAACATAAGTCCTAAGCATAATCAATGCACATAATAGATCATTTCACTTATAAGGAGTACTTGTTGAAGTAACCTCAATTCATACTTAGTCAAGACATGGGTAATCATCCACTAGTCTTACTCATCATGCAAAGCAAACTCAAGCAATAATCCAAGCTCAGCACCTATCAGAACATATCCTAGCTTATCTTTTAATGACATGGGCAATCGTCTCTTGCCTTACTATAAGGGAACATGGGTAATCACATCTAGCCCTTTTTACTTTGGGGTCATGGGTAGTCGCCACTTGTCCCTCTTATTATATGATCGTGGGTTATCGCCTCTTGGCCATATTGTTATGGGATCATGGGTACCGGCCTGTAGTCCCTACATCATGTGACATGGGTATTCGCCTCTTGTCTTCCTATCATATGACATGGATACTCACCTCTTGTCTTTTCCTTGGGATCATGGATATTTGCCTCTAGTCCGACTCTAAGGAATATGGGTAATCGCCTTATATTCTTCTCATTAGAGGTCAAGGGTAATCGCCTCTAGCCTAATCATATCCATAGTTCCTAAGCTCAGATTCATTTTATGTGAGCAATCCTTTCATCCTAGAATCATTCAATGTGAGAAAGTCTTTCGCATTCATACATAAGAAAATCATGTGAGAAAGACCCTTCCAAAGCAATTACATCAATAATCAACTATTCATAACATATGCTTCACACTCAAAAGCAATTTATATCGTAATCATCACATGTGCTTCCATCTCAAAGCGATTCATAATGTACCGTATTTATCCTATAAGAATACACATAAATCCGTAAATTCTCCTTTCATAGGGTAAAACCCATTTACATCAATTTCATCCTAGAAACATGGGTTAAGCATGGGTTCATGTAAATTCATCCTAAAAGCATGTAATCCTCTCAATTCATGCATAATAAATCATAATTCAATCAATAGAATCAACATTCATAAGGACCCACACCTTAGAAAAAACCTTAATTCAAATTGGGGAATTTCTACTTTTCAATTGCAGAACTTAGGGGCGGCATGGATGCAAGGATTACATGGATGAAAACCTATCATACATCAAAGACAAATAATATTTTGAGAATGGAAACTTGGCCTTCAACCCTATCTTGAATCTTCTTCTTCAAACTTCTAGAGAGAGAAATATGTTGGAGAGGAAGAACTTTAGTTTTGTTTTAGAGTTTTAGGAGAATGACTTGAATGAACTAATTAGGGGTTAATATCACTTATATCCAGGGTCTTAGACATAGGAAAAATGACGTATTATAGGGATAAAATAATTAAGAAACGACCTAACTAACCCTAGGATAACTGATAACTGCCGACCTACGGATCCCTAACTGATGGACCGTGGACAGACCAACGGTCCGTCCTGCACATCGTCACTAAGTTCAGAAACTTTGAGACTTTTGGGGCCTGACCTATGGACGCCAACCCACAGACTGTGGACCCAACGACGGTCCATTGGTCCAGGCCGTGGTTCAGGTTTTCCTGTTCTTCTAATGGGCTATTGGGTGACCATCCATGGACCAAACCTACGGTCCGTGGTCCTGTCCACGGGCCATTGTTGGCTTCCATCGGATGGCACCAGGAAACTCTGAAAAATGTTATTTTTCCCTTTCTTAAATTCAAGGTGTTATAGTATGTCTATTAATTGGTACAGTTTTAAATTGAAATTGAGCATGTTAAATCAATCTTTTGGGTACATTGTTTTAAGCATCTCTTTTTAGTAGATGAAATTGCGGGTTTTAAATTGTGGGTAGTTCATGGTTGAAGTCTAAGTTGCCCAATTCTATAGAATGACTTGAATATTCTTGATAATGGATTAGGTGACGTCGTTCTTAAGGGTATAATTGTCATTTTTTTGAATTTGAATCAATTGAGGAAAGTTTGAGTACCCCGGCTTGTAAATTCATCATGGGTAGTTGAGAATTGTTTGATATTATGCTTCAATTGGTGTGTCGTAGGTTGTTGTTTGTGAATCAAGAAAACGATTGGAGATGTGATGCGTTGGGCCATTTTGGTGATCTTCATCGAGCTCGCCGAGTTGACTTGGTCGCCAAATGCCTTCCTCATCGCCTAACTTAATATGAAGGTTTTAGGGTTAGGGCACCAAGGTATGACCCCCTCAAGGACCCCAAAACAGTCCCCAAATCTGCCCAAAATGGGCCACCTATGGTTGGGACTCACGCCCAGAAGGTGGACCCACACCCCGTGGGAAGGGATCGTGGGTCAGGTCCTGGTTTTAGGGGTTGCAGAACAGCACCCATGAGTGTTCAGCACGCCCCGTAGACACACCCACGGTCCGTGGGTCATGGTCTCGTGGGTAAGGGCTGCTTGTGGTCGAAAATTATTAAGTTGGAACTTTGGGGGTTAATTCTAATTAATTAGTTAATGAAGGGGGACTGTTTATATTATTTTATTTCACTTATTTAGGATCTTTTAAACTATTAACGGTACTTTTTACAATTCATAATTTCCAAACCCAAATAGTAACCAACTCCCCTCTGCAAATATTCTCTCTCTGAAAAGTCCATTGAAGAAGAAGAAGAGGCCAAGGTCTAGGGATAAAGAACTCAACTTTTGCACTCAATTTCGTGAGGAATCTTCAATTAAGGTATGTTAGTTTTGATTCATGGTTGACTTTCCATCCATGAAGTCCTCAAACCTTCAGTTTCAAAGTTGGAAATTATCCAAAACTAAGGGTTTTCCTTCTAGATCATGGATTCTTTCTCAAAACGTTTTCAATGGTTTAATTTTCATATATTAAGATTGAATTTCTGTTTTATGGTGATTTTAAGATAAAATCTCCCATGAATTCATGATTCCCCCATAACCCTAATTTATGACTTTGATGTGGGTGAGTTGTAGTAAGATGAATGTTATGTAATTGATCTTAATGGTTTAGTTACTTGAATTATGTCATTATTCATGCCTAAATTGTAGTATTCCAGGTGTGTTGGTGAATTATGATTCATGGCCTTGAAGGGTAAATTATGAAGATTGATGTATAATCATGATGCCTATGTATATTCTTTGTGATTCCAATGAAAGTAATGTGATCATGACTACAATGCAATTGTGATATTGTTGAAATATTATTCTCTATTGAATGATATGTTGTGAAAGGTTTCTTTAATGTAATGTTATACCTTGAATTGGTAGGCTTATGGCATCCTCTTCTTGTGTAAATGAAAGTGATCTGGATTAATGTACAGGCCTAGGGTATCCTCTTCTTGTGACCCTAAAGTATCTTGACTTAATGAACTTTGAATCGGTAGACCTAATGGTGGTAGCCATTTTATAAATGATTAATGAAGTATTCTAATAGTGTGTCTTGGATTGGTAGGCCAATGGCACCCTTCCATGCCTAATAATGATGAAATTTGGATTGGTAGGCCTATGGAACCCTTCCATGAATGATAATGATGAACCTTGAATCGGTAGGCTTATGTCACACTTTCATGAGGATTCAATGCGCTTTCCTAATAATGTACCTTGAATTGGTAGGCTTATGGTACCCTTTCATGTGTTAAATAATGTACCTTTAATCGATAGGCTTATGTCACCCTTTCATGTGTGAATCAATGTACCTTGGGTTCGGTAGGCCAATGGAACCCTCTCATGTATAATAATGTTAATGAGAATGAACTACTCTATGTGAATTTAAAGCTTAGCACCGAGTGGATATTGTATGGTTGAAGCTCCCCCCACGTTAGGCAAGGTTTTAATGAACACCTTCCTTATCCCATAACTATGTGCCCACATAGGTTATTAGCAAGTGGATCCACCTAAGCTAAAATGTTACCGATCCTACCTTAGGCAAGTAGACCAACCCTTTACGGTGTGGGATAGACACCAGATTCCATGGTTTGCTCACATGTTCTATGTTGGTTAATGCTTATTACCATCATGTGAGTTATGTGATATGATTACTTAAGAGGTTATATGAAGTGTGGGTGGTAGTATGGGATGCCATACATGCATTGCACGAGTAGGCTTTGAGAGGGCTATGGTGTGTTTTTATAATGTCTTAATGTCTAATGAACTGAATATGCTCATAATGATGCTAATGAGAATGTTGACTTAAAGGCTTAATGTAATGATGAATGCTTAACTTGGAAATGTTATTATGAGTTGCTTTCCTTGTCATGCCTTATTAAATGTGAATGTTCCTTATCTATGATTATTGACTAAAGATGATAATGAAGAATGGTAAGTAGGTTATGGTGGACTCAAAGTGGTACTTAGTATGAATTGTATTATGGGATACCATTCATACATTGCACAAGTATAACTTAGGGTTACTTTCATAATGGCTCTATTATAATTTAATGAATTACATTATGAATATGCTTATGTGTTGTATGTTTATATTAAAGATGCATGATGATTCTCAAACTTGACATATAGCTTGATTTTCAACCAAAAAAGTCCTTTTTAGCATGATTTTTGCATGGCTATCATACTTAGTACATATTTGTACTAACCCATATTTCTTCTACATTTTTGACAGTGTAGGATTTGGACTTGAGTTCTATTCTTGTAAGATAGGTTTCTAACGAGAAAGGAGTTAAAGATTCGGTGAGTCCTCATAGCTTCAAGGACAAAACGGTAACAACCTGAGAGCACCCCCTAGCCGTTACATGCATATTCGACCTCTCGAAGGTCTTATACAAGCCTTAGCATTCATTCATCACATAGATCATTAAAATCACTAAGAATTTAAAACTTTTATTCAATAAAGCCATAAGACTTCAAGAGTCATCAACATTTGAAAACATCAATACGAAAGCAGAACTACTAAGTCTGTTTAGCCAATCTTAGACTAGAACTTAAAAAGTACTAAGGGACATGGCCCTTTACAAATGAAATGAGAATTAAGTGTCTATTACAATGACTAAGAAACTTCTGAACATAGTCCTCGAATCTTGAGGACATACCAAAGACTTGGAAGAGTGAAGCAATCCAAGCAACTCCAAAGCACAATCTCCTCCTAGTTACCACAACCTACACTTGTAGTAAAATAAAAGAAAGGGGTTAGTACAACACACGTACTAAGTATGAGGATATGCAAAACATGCTAAAATGGATATTTGTTTGGAAGTTATGCTTTCATGCCATTTTGTTAAAATCTCATGAGCATCAACATAATGGGCAACTTACAAGTCACAACCAACAATACAAAGTCATATCCTTCACAATACATCATAAACAAACATAACCCATTTGCCTTTACCTTCTTGCTTTGGACCTCCACCTTAAGTAACCCTTAAGCAATACCTTTGTGCAATGTATGGGCAACATCCCACACCATCACCCACACTAAGGCACCACCTTAAGGTCACACAAAGTGCACTTACCATGCATACCTTAAGGTCACACAAAGTGTACTTACCATGCATACCTTAAGGTCACACAAAGTGCACATACCGACAAGTCACTTCATAAAACTAGAACACTCATCAAATGTCATCCCAAGACTCACCTAAGTAAGACATGGTGAGGTAGCCCATACTACCTCTCCATACCACACCCAAGTGATCCTTAAGGTTACACAAGACAAGCTCCATTCACATCTCAATATAATTTGTTCATTCAACTTAATGCATTTAGACAACATCATTCAATAATGACATAAGATCATCACATACATTCAATTCAAAATCAGCACTTACATACAATTCATTATGACTCACTTTCACATTAGCATGCTCAAAGACCAGCATTTTCATTAATTAGCCCAATAAGACTCATTCATTCATTTTCATTACTAAGACACACCAAGAACTCCCTTAAATGTCTACTTGTACAATGTCTAGATGATGTCCTATTCCACCACCTATCCTAAGTAGTACACCCTTAAAAGACCCTAGTTTATTCATTCATTCATGTGGGGGAAGAGCCTTAACCGACATAGACCATGGAGCTTGACATGGAATCCCGGTAGTAACCCTTACCGGATGAGGGATCCCCACTTGCCTAAGGTAAGGTCATTCTTTTAGCCTTTATGTGGTAGAGACCACTAACTAGTCCTATGTGGGCACATAGTTAAGGGATAGAAGGATTGCTTCTAAGTACCCACATCTCAACTAGCGAAGGGGCAGCCATCTTAAGGTTTGCAACTAAATACTAACATCTCAACTAACGAAGGAGTATCCACCCATCTTCATATCCTCTCGGTGCTAGACATTACTCCCCCAAAGAGTTGGATATTCATTTCATCCATTCATTTAGGGATAAGGATCGCTACTAAGTACTCTCATTTCAACTCACAAAGGAGTACCCATGCCCAACATTCATTCATTAAGGAAGCTCTTGGATTCAAAGATGAGAAAACCTTTCATCTAGGAACCCCATTCATTTAAAGGAGTACTTTATGAGACTATCCTTACAGTAGACCCAACTTTCATTCATTAGCATTAACTCTCATTCTTTTCATTCATTCTCACATTCTTTCATTCATTCTTCATTAGGCGTGAGAGTAGGTAAACATAGTCTATTCTAACCTCATCTTCATTATAAGTCATTCAAAGAAGACAACAACCAAGCATAACACATAAAGTCTCTACACAAGGTCACCTTTCATGCTCCTAGACCATACACAAATTCACATCATATCACATTACCTTCACATAAACAACATTACTCAAAATAACAATCATCCAACTTTACCTACAAGGCGATGATCACAACATGCTTATAAAGTAAACACCTCCCCACTTTCAAAGGGATAAAACCTCACAATTCTAACATCTACAACATATATATATATATATATATATATATATATATATATTTAAAATACTAGAATCAATAATCTATTCACAACTTCATCATCATCATAAACCTTAGGCACAATTGCCCATTCAAGGCCAACATCAAATATAACACCATCGACCATCAATTCCTGATAATTGAATATAGAATAATACATAAATCAATAGCCCATAACAATCTACACATTAATATCACATTATTATCTCATAATCAATATTAAAGCCATCCATATTAACATAAATCATCATTTGAAATACTTTCATGCAAGAACCCAACCTTAGAATTGAAATTGGGGTTGTTAGTGTTTTTGAAAAAACATTGAAATCACTTTGATTTGGCTCTTTGATTGAAAGGAGAATCAAAGATAAAATCCCCATACCTTTGTGATTAATTACCTTAGGAATTTGAAGGAGAAATTAGTAGGAACCCATCCCCTAGCTTAAAGCCTCACTAATGTCTTCCACAGAGTTTTAGAGAGAGAATTTATCTGAGAGGGAAGGTTCAATTTGGATAATGAGGTCTAATTCTAGGTTTTGGGGTTTTAACCAACTTAAAATACCCTAAAATAGGTAGAATAACCTTTTATAATAATTCCCCAAAGTACCCAAACCACCCCTCTCTTAGTTGGACCTTTTTAAACAAGTCAAACTTGAGTTTTATTTTCGCAGATTTCATTGGGAAACAAGTCCGCGACGCGGGAGTGGTCCCACGAGTTTCTAAAAATTAAATTTTGAGACAGTAGAGTCCGCGATGCAGACCAAAAATTTGGCCTATGGTGCAACTAGTCCGCGACGCGGACATGCTCCCTCCATGAGCATTTTCAAGCTGCCTTGGCAGGTTGTTTGGTCAAGGGTTGGGGTCCTTTTCGGGAACCCTTAAGGTGGTCCCAGGGAGTCGTACCCGAACGTTTTGACCCTAAAAACATTTACTAAGACACTAGAGTTTTCTCCACTAATTTTAGACTCCAAACAACACATAAAAACATGAACAACGTACTAGAACTCACCAACACGTAAAAGACTAGTTTCCGAACGTCTTGGTAGTTCCTTCACGTTTTTACTTCCAAACTCTTTAAAACTGACTAAAATGACTATTCTTCATTATTTTAACAAGTTATTAATGCATAAAACCCATGTGAGGCTTTACTTTAGCATACTTCATTTTGAGGGGTGTTACAATATCCCCCTCTTGGGAACATTTGTCCTCGAATGACACGTCGAACATTATAGAGTATAGACTCTAGGACTAGCAGCCCACAACAAGACATCTAGGAGGAAACATCAACTACACATAAAAAGCATTACAACAAGGCTTTCATGCAATTCAAGGAAGTAGGAATAACATCTACCACTCAATATGCAGAAAACTTTACCATTTCTCATTTCTTTGGAGGAACTTCCTTCTCCATAGCATATCATGCTCATTACAAACATTTATAGGTTCACCATATAATTTCTCTCAAAAGCATAATCATGCAACATCAAGATCACATCAAGGCATGCTCAACTAGGCATCTCATGGATCAATTTAAACAATTCTTCATAGATGCATATAAATCATGAACGACATAATCATGAAAACTCATTTATTTATTTAAACAAGAATTCAACTAAAATATGCACATCATAAGGAGAATATGGAAAATCAATTCACATAAGACTCTAACATGCAACATGCTACTAAGAACTCTTTGTTTCAAGCTTAAATTAGAATAGAATTAAAAGATAAGGATATCAACAACAATACTATTCAACTCATCATCCCCCACTTGGGGTAAACCCATCTAAGTTTATCATCAAACAACAACAAAAATTGACTTATCTTCATTTGTTCCCTTATCCTTGTTCGCTTGAAGCATGTAGAAACGGTTCCTCTTAGGAGCATTTGGATCAGGGCAATTATGAGCAACTTGATTGGTCACTTTCCCTTTTGCCTTAAGTGTAGGGCAATCCCTCATCTTATGACCCTTACTCCCTCATCCAAAGCATCCATCCGTACCGACAAGACACTTGCCCAAATGTTGCTTTCCACAAGTAGCACACCTAGGCCTCTCAAAAGTAGAACCACCTCCATTCCCTCTTTGAGGTTTAGGGGTAGACACCCCATCATTGTTGTCCATTGAATAATCTTGGTTATAGAACCTCCTCTTAGTCCTAAATTGGTTTCGTTCATCCAGCCTAGCCCTCGTCATATCTCTATTCATCCTTCTAAGCTTCGTCTCCTCATGTGGTCGAGCATAAACTATAAGCCGTACGACACTTTTCTTCAACCAAATCAGAAACCCCCATCACAAACTTTTTCATTCTAGCCCTAGAATTTGCTACCAAGGTAGGAGCATACTTAGAGAGTTGGGTAAATTTGAGAGAGTATTCCTTCACACTCATATTCCTTTGACGTAGGTTCATGAACTCAACCAACTTTTTCTCCCTCAACTCCAAGGGGAAAAACCTATCAAGAAAGGCCGTCTTAAACACTCCCCAATCTATTGGGTTAGCCCCAATGGGTCTATCATCCCTCCATTGCTCAAACCACACTTGAGCTACATCCTTGAGTTGGTAGGAAGCCAACTACTCCTTATCCCTAGGAGTCACTCCCATTGCATCCACAATCTTAAACACCTCATCTATAAAGTTTTGTGGGTCCTTATCTACCTTAGAACCAAAGAAGGTAGGAGGGTTCATCCTTGTGAAATCCCTTAACCTTGAGGCCCCGGTATTCTCAATAGCATTCACCCTAGGCCTCACATCTCTATTTGCTTGAGTAGTCATGGCATGGGCCAGGGAGAGAAAAGCCTTTCTAATCTCCCCATTAGTCATATTCGGGGGAACCACCAGAACCACATTCTCTTTCGCACATAAAGGAGCTTGGCCACCTTGCATTCCTTGGGGAGGAACTCCCTCATCATCTATCTCCTCTTACGCTCTCCTCCGGTTAGCCCTCGTATTCATATCCTATAAGCACACGAGTCGGATTAGGAAAAGGACACTTATAGACCAAACTCTAAGGCACGACATCAAGAATAATAAAATAAAGTGAAACTTCTATCGTCCTACAGCCTCTCACTCATAGATTTGTCGCTACTCACACCGATGAACAAGACTCTACTAGACGTGGCTTTCGAGACTTTGAACCTAAAACTAATCTTTAAAACCTTATGCTCTGATACCAAGTTTGTAACGACCCGAGAGCCCCCCTAGCCGTTATATGCGTATTCGACCTCTAGGAGGTCTTATACAAGGCATTCATTCATTGCGTAGATCATAAAATCACTAAGAATTTAAAACTTTTATTCAATAAAGCCATAAGACTTCAAGAGTCATCAACATTTCAAAAGATCAATACGCAAGCGGAAATACTAAGTCTCTTTAGCCAATCTTAGACAAGAACTTAAAACTTTCTAAGGGACACGACCCTTTACAAATGAAATGTGTCACACCCAAAAATCCCATTAAGGCGGATCGGCACCTGTTGCCGAGAAGGCTCAGGAGGACCAACCTGTAATCATGCTCTATCTATGAACATTTAAAGGTGCTTCCATAGTGGATAACATGTTTTCATGAAAGTAGACAGTATTAACAAACCAAAAGAAAGTGCACATGACTTGACCGTTGGGGCCATGATGTCTAAGACACGAGACACAACCACACTTTACTATACATAGTCTACAAAGCCTCTAAATGATAAAACATTATGGGGTTAAGGTCGGGACAAAGCCCGCCTTACACTCAGCTACTATACAATACGAAAATACATGCTATAGACTCGGAAAGCCCCGAATCAACCTGGAGCTCACCAATAGCAGTTGGATGCCCTATTCTCCTATTGGGGATATCAACTAGCTCCTATACCTGCAACATGAATTGTAGGTCCCCTGAGAGAGAGACGTCAGTACGGGAGGAATGTACTGAGTATGTAAGGCATAAAGTACTGTATGTGAAAAAAGAACTCAAATGAAATCATATACCAATGTAAGGATACAAGACCACCTTTTCTCATATTATGGAATCAGGTACTTTACATTCTTTTCTTTACTTTATCATTCTTTACTTTACACTCTGTGCACATCATATAATACGAATGACCAGCTGATCAATGGTAGACATATAAAACTAGATCGACCCATGCTAGGCTTTCCTTTAACCCCTGGGATACCACCCATAATATTGGGATTGACCCATGCTAGGTGATTCTTCCACCCCTGGGATACCACCCATCAATAAGCATATTTATTTAATATCTTTCCGTTAACATTTGAGATGATTCTTTTGGTGGTCATAGCATTTTGAGTTGTGGGACTATGTAGTCAACAAGTGACGTGTAATAATCATATAATGCAAGAACAATAACGTAGAGAGTAGTTACACCATTAGTGAAATGCATAGGAGCTGAAATAATATATGGACCTTATTTAGTTAAAAGGAGAACTCATGCAGGGTATTCAATGTATGTACAGATTTGACAATGAACATGTATTGGAACGTGCATACATGTTAAAGAGTGAGAACAAGGTCATAAGTCATGTTGGAGCTGGTAGGCTACCTCTATGTGTCGAGCGCGAGTCTAGATTTCATGCCAATTAGTAGGAAATCGATAAGCCTCACATATCTTGTTGTACCACCTTGTAGTTACCTTGAAGTACCTTCCTTTCTTTTCAAATACTTATCTACAATAGAGTAGGTGATAAACTAGTATTAGTAGTTAGTAAACATGGTTAGGCAGTCCAATCTCACTCAAAAATAATGCTCGAGCAGCAAACCCGTAATTTCAAAACTAAGGGTGTTTTTTGAACCCTGCCTTCTTTTATTGAATTTGTACACTACACAGCTATATTTCAATATCAACAATTTACACCTTTCCCAGACATCAACTTAGCTGTCCCCAATATGTTCACACATCAACCTGTCCCAAAACAGTCCTAACAATCCAACATACAATAGAGGACGTGAAACCATGGTTTCCAATCATCATCCCACGAGCTCTTATCAACAGTATACTTAAAATATCATACTTAGATTCGTGTTTAAGGAAGACAAAGATAGGGCAGTCACTTTACCTTAATTCTTATAACTCATTTTCTTTTAACTTTAACTCTTCAATAACTTGAGCTTCCCTTAACATAGGCCAAAAAAAAAGAGAAAAGCCTCTCAATAAGAAAGGAAAGTGAACAATTAAACTTTTGACAGATTTAGTCCTCTACTTGTTCTTAACTAATAACATGTTTATCTAGCATTCTATGAGAGAACTAGGCTAAATCCATTAGTAATTTCACTTATCTTACCTTGCAAGGGCTTGGGTTTATCCAATAACCTTAGGAACTTGTGGTTGTTGCTATGCATTGAAAGAGAGAGGAGAAGTTTAGAGAGAAATTTGATTTTTTTATATCTATTCTTAAAAGTGAGAAAATGGCCACCAACTTGGGGATTATAAAGGTCTTAATTTCCCCACCTCTTAAGTTTTAATATCAGCCAATAATTTATCAAATTGGTCCAAGTAGGTGATGCACTTGCTTGGAATTATATATACACAAAATGGGCCCTTTATGTACTCATCTTGGATGCAATCTTTCCCCTTTCTAATATAAAGCCATGGGCCAGATATATACCCTTAATTTGGGCCTTAGTCTTTATTGGGCTCAAGTAGTTGGACTTGGACAGATTGGTGTGAGGCCTTATCTCCATTCCCTTTTGCTTTTTATTTAATTTGGGCCTCAAGTGAGCCACTAATGCATGAACTAATCTTCCCCATCTACCTAGCCCATTTGAGCTAGCAATGAGGTGACACCAACAAGCACCTCAATTCTTATATTCATTTTCCGAGCGTAATCTCCTTAGTTTAACTCAAAACTTATATACAATTGATCAGCTTAAATTTTAGACTTACATATAGCCCTTCGATCCAGAATTTAAATACTTCTAAAATTTGATGTTCACTCGATCGTGCAATATTGCAATGTACGGGAGTTACCCTTATAGCTTCTTTATGGTCACCATTCATCTAGGAAATCAAGTTCATTACTTATACCACCAAGCTAACTCAAGTTCCATGTGTAGGACTTGTACACATAAAATTCGGGGTGTTACAACCTTCCCCCCTTAGGAACATTTGTCCTCGAATGCTAGCATGATCAGATAGCTTAAATAAGTTCAAACCTTAGTTTAAATCAACTGTTAACCAAATAATAAATACTCTTTCATGCATACCTATTAATGCCCCCATTCAGCACCTTGGACTTCCCCTTTAGGTTCAAATAAATAAGGGTACTTGTATTTCATCGCTTCCTCAGCTTCCCACGTTACTTCTTCTACTTGTTGGTTCCTCCAAAGCACCTTTACTGAAGCCATTTTTTTATTCCTTAGCTTTTCAACCTGACGATCCAGAATAGCAATAGGTACTTCTTCATAGGTGAGATCCCCTGTAACTTGTACATCTTCAATAGGAGTGATATAGGATGGGTCACCTACGCACTTCCGAAGCATTGAGACATGAAACACCGGATGAACTGCTGAAAGCTCCTGAGATAGCTCTAACTCATATGCAACTTGGCCAACTCTTCGAATAATCTTATATTACCCTATGTAGCGTGGACTCAACTTTCCCTTTTTACCAAATCTCATTACCCCTTTCATTGGAGATAAATGAACACCCAATCTCCTATAGAAAACTCTAATCCCCTTCTTCTAACATCTGCATATGATTTGTGTCGGCTTTGAGCTGTTGCTAGCCGTTGTTGTATCACCTTAACTTTTTCCATTGCTTGAAGAACAAGATTTGGTCCAAATAAAGCAGTTTCGCCTACTTCAAACCAGCCAATTGGTGATCTGCACTTCCTTCCATATAAAGCTTCATAAGGTGCCATTTTGATATTAGAATGATAACTATTATTGTAGGCAAACTCAATAAGTGGCAAATGATCATCCCAGCTACCTTTGAAGTCTAAGACACAAGCTAGAAGCATATCCTCAAGTGTTTGGATTGTGTGTTCTGCTTGACCATCCGTTTGAGGGTGGAAGGCTGTACTTAAATTCACTTGTGTTCCCAAACTGTTTTGGAATGATTTCCAAAACATTGTAGTGAATTGAGCTCCTCGATCAGATATAATAGAGATTGGAACCCCGTGTAGCCGAACTATCTCTTTAATATATAACTTTGCATACCCTTCAGCTGTATAATCAGTCTTAACGGGCAAGAAATGTGTTGACTTGGTGAGTCTATCAACTATTACCCATATGGAGTCAAACTTACGAAACGAGCGAGGAAAACCAGTGACAAAATCGATGTTGATCATGTCCCACTTCCAAGTTGGAAGCTCCATACACTGCATATAACCTCTCGGCTTTTGGTGCTCTACTTTGACTCGCTGATAGTTTGGACATTGAGCCACAAATTCTGCAATGTCCTTCTTCATGTCCTCCCACCAATACACTCCTTTCAAGTTATGGTACATTTTAGATGATCCCGGATGGATGGAATATCTTGAATGATGTGCTTCTGTCTTTATCCTCCTTCTTATCCCATTAACATTAGGTACACACAATCTGTTTTGACAACAAAGTACTCCATCTTGTGTAAGCTCAAATCCCTTTGTCGTACCTTGATTTACCTTCTCCTTAAGTCGTTGTAGAGTAAGATCTTTGAACTGCTTCTCTTTCACCTCAACTACTAATGAAGATTCTGCCGCATTATGCACTACAATCCTTTCTTTTGGGGTTTCAAGAAGATGAACTCCTAAACTAGCTAGTTGACGTAGATCCATCGCCATCCCTTCTTTTTCCACGGTCTGCTCATTAGTACTTGATATTGTCTTGCAACTGAGATCGGCTACTACGTTTACTTTCCCTGGATGATATAGTATATCAACGTCATAATCTTTTATTAACTCTAACCATCTTCGCTGCCTCAAATTCAGATCCTTCTGCTTGAAGATGTATTGCAAACTTTTATGGTATGTATTTATGTCAACGTGAACCTCATATAAATATTGGCGCCATATCTTTAAAGCAAATACAACCACTGCTAGTTCAAGATCATGTGTTGGGTAGTTTCTCTCATGTGGCCGTAGTTGTCTTGAGGCATAAGCTATTACTTTGCCATGCTGCATGAGTACACATCCTAAACCAACCCCTGAAGCATCACAATATACTATATACCCCTCTGTGCCTTCTGGAAGTACTAATACAGGTGCGGAAGTTAGCCTACATTTCAACTCTTGTAAGCTTCTTTCACAAGCATCATTCCACTGAAACTTAGCTGCCTTGTTTGTTAGCTTAGTTAAAGGTGCAGAAATAGAAGAAAATCCTTCAACGAACCTTCTATAATAACCTTCAAACCCTAGGAAGCTACGAACCTCTGTGGGTGTTGTTGGTCTTGGCCAATCTTTCACGGCCTCTATATTTTGTGAATTAACCCTTATTCCTTCATCAGATACGATATGACCCAAGAACGCCACTGATTTTAACCAAAATTCACATTTGGAGAACTTGGCATACAACCGCCGATCACGAAGAACTTTTAATACCTATTGTAAGTGATGTTCATGGTCCTCTTCTGATCTTGAGTACACCAAGATATCATCTATAAATACTATCACAAATACATCCAAGAATGGCTTGAACACCCTATTCATCAAATCCATAAAAATTGCCGGTGCATTTGTTAGCCCAAATGACATAACGAGAAATTCGAAATGACCATACCATGTTCGAAAAGCTGTCTTGGGTATATCCTTCTCCTTCACCCTCACTTGGTGATAACGTGATCTCAAGTCAATTTTTGAAAAGCACTTGGCACCTTGTAACTAATCAAACAAATCATCAATTCTGGGGAGGGGGTATTTATTCTTAATTGTCACTCTATTCAATTGTCGGTAGTCGATACACATTCTCAACATGCCGTCCTTCTTACGTACAAATAACACTGGTGCAACCCATGGGGACACACTAGGCCTTATAATCCCCTTTTCTAACAAGTCCTTTAATTGTTCCTTTAATTCACGTAATTCTGCCGGGGCCATTCTATACGGAGGAGTAGAGATAGGTTGAGTGTCTGGAATTAAATTGATACCAAACTTTACTTCTCGTTCTGGGGGTAAACCTGGAAGCTCTTCCGGAAACACTGATATAAATTCATTTACTACCGGAACAGATTGAAGAGTCGGTGATTCTGCCTCCACATCTCTCACTCTAACTATATGACATATATACCCTTTTGACATCATCTTCCTCTCCTTCAAATAAGAAATAAACTTACCCCTTGGCACTGCAACATTGCCTTCCTATTCAAGGACTGCCTCGTTCAGAAAGTGGAAGTGCACTCTCTTAGTTCGACAATCCACCGGGGCATAACAAGCAGCCAACCAATCCATACCCATTATAACATCAAATTCAACCATTTCTAGTTCGGTTAGGTCAGCCAATGTATCACGATCACAAACAGTTACTATGCAGTTATGATAGACCCTTCTTGCTATAATAGACTCACTGGTTGGTATAGACACTTCAAATGGTTTATTCAATAATTTTGGTGTTCTTTTAAGCTTCCCAACAGCTAGTGGAGTGATATACGATATTGTGGAACCAGGAACAATTAACGCATATACATTATGTGAAAAGATGAACAATGTACCTGTTACTACGTCAGGTGAAGCCTCCAAGTTCTGTCGACTCCCTAGAGCATATATGCGATTTTGGACTCCGCTAGAACTAGCTGCTCCTCTAACACCTCTACCACGACCTGTAGGAACCTGTTGACCTCTACCTAAATGAGGCACCGATGATGACGATGCAATAACTGATCCAGTAGGTTGTGCTATATCACCCATGCGCCTTTTAGGGCAATCTCTCATTAGGTGTCGTGGCATACCACACCAATAATAGGCATCTGTTCCAATACGACATATACCTAAATGACTCCTCCCACATTGTTTACAAGGCTTCCTAGGAGGCATTGATTGGCTTGTACTGCCCTGCTCTGGATATCCCGCTGTCCGTGAACCTTGGCTCTCACTCTTTTGCCTAAACTGATTGCCTCTCGCCCCTCAAAATTGGGGTGGAGCTCTAGCTGTAGAGTAGGGAAATGAAGGCCTAGCTAGTCTATTATAAAACCGAGGCTTAAACTCACCTTGGGGTGGTGTAAACTGCCCGGTAGACCTAGCCCTCTTGGACTGCCCCCTTTCTATCTCTTGTACCCTTCTTCTCTGATTTTGATCCTCCAATTTCTGTCCAAAACCTTGCATCCTTGCTATATCCATGTCTTTATTTAAATAAGCAATAGTACAATCTCTAACCAGATACGAATCCAATCTATCCACATATCGATGAACTCTATCTTCCATAGTAGCAACTACATTGGGAGCATACCTGGACAAAGAATTAAATTGGAGACTGTACTCTCTCACGCTCATACCCCCTTGGTGAAAATTTAAGAACTGATCTGTGCGGGCCTCTCGAATGTCCAATGGCAAATAATGATCAAGAAACGTCTTGCGGATCTTCATTAAGATCTGACCCGGTGAATGATAGAGGGTCCAAATAGAGGAAATCACGTATCCGTGTGCTAGCTACCCTATCTGCACCACTAATACCCGCAACTGCGCCTTCTTGCTTTTGACCTTGGCCAGCAACTATACGAGTCAATAATTGAACCGCATTCCTCAAATCTTTCTCGGTAGCATTAATAGTGGGTTCTTGAGGTGCAGCTTCCCTCCTTAGATCTTCTGGAGATGGAGGGGTCGGGGAAGTCTGTGATAGAGACTTATCTTGAGCCTCACTTTGAACAGCTTGATTAGGTAGTGGTTGACTGGTCCCTTCTTAGGTTGCCACATCTACTCGCTTACCTGTACTTTTACTCCTTGTAACCGGCATCTTTGCTATAATAAAGCAATTCAAAAGTTAGATACGATTTTCCTACAACATTGGTTCTATCACACGATCTAAGAAATGAAAGAAAAGAAACAATTCCTATATGTCTCATAGCTTCCTATTTATAAATGTGGTGCACAAACACATCCATAAGCAAGACTCTACACAGACACGGCTTTGTAGACTCCCTAGGATGACCTGCTTTGATACCACTTTTGTCACACCCAAAATTCCATTAAGGCGGACCGGCACCCATTGCCGAGAAGGCTCAGGAGGGCCAACCTGTAATCATCCTCTATCTATGAACATTTAAAGGTGCTGCCATAGTGGAGAACATGTTTTCATGAAAGTAGACAGTATTAACTAGCCAAAAGAAAGTGTACATGACTTGGCTGTTGGATGTCCTGTTCTCCTATTAGGGAGATCTACTAGCTCCTGTACCTGCAACATGAATTGCAGGTCCCTCGAGAGTGAGACGTTAGTACGGGAGAATGTACTGAGTATGTAAGGCATAAAGTACTTTATGTGAAATAACAACTCAAATGAAATAATATACCAATGTAAGGATACAAGACCACCTTTTTTCATATTATGGAATCAGGTAGCTTACATTCTTTTCTTTACTTTATCATTCTTTAGTTTACACTCTATGCACATCATATAATATGAATGACCAGCTAATCAGTGGTAGACATATAAATTGGGATCGACCCATGCTAGGCTTTCCTTTAACCCCTGGGATACCACCCGTAATATTGGGATCGACCCACGCTAGGTGATTCTTCCACCCCTGGGATACCACCCATCAATAAGCAGATTCATTTAATCTCTTTCCGTTAACAGTTGAGATGATTCTTTTGGTGGTCATAGCATTTTGAGTTGTGGGACTATGTAGTCAACAAGTGACGTGTAATAATCATATAATGCAAGAACAACAACGTCGAGAGCAGTTACACCATTAGTGAAATGAATAGGAGCTGAAATAATATATGGACCTTATTTAGTTAAAAGGAGAACTCATGCATGGTATTCAATGTATATGTACAAATTTGACAATGAACATGTATTGGAACGTGCAGACATGTTAAAGAGTGAGAACAAGGTCATAAGTCGTGTTGGAGCTGGTAGGCTGCCTCTATGTGTCGAGGACGAGTCTAGAATTCATGCCAATTAGTAGGAAATCGAAAAGCCTTACATACTTTGATGTACCACCTTGTAGTTACCTTGAAGTACCTTCCTTTCTTTTCAAATACTTATCTACAATAGAGTAGGTGATAAACTAGTATTAGTAGTTACTAAACATGCTTAGGCAGTCGAATCTCACTCAACAATAATGCTCGAGCAGCAAACCCGTAATTACCAAACAAAGGGTGTTCTTTCAACCCCGCCTTCTTTTATTGCATTTGTACACTACACTGCTATATTTCAATATCAACAATTTACACCCTTCCCAGACATCAACTTAGTTGTCCCCAATATGTTTACACATCAACCTGTCCCAAAACAGTCCTAACAATCCAACATACAATAGAGGACGTGAAACCATGGTTTCCCATCATCATCCCACGAGTTCTTATCAACAGTATACTTAAAATATAATACTTCGACTCGTGTTTAAGGAAGACAAAGATAGGGTAGTCACTTTACCTTAATTCTTATAACTCGTTTTCTTTTAACTTTAATTCTTCAATAACTTGAGCTTCCCTTCTCATAGGCCAAAAAAAAGAGAAAAGCCTATCAATAACAAAGGAAAGTGAGCAATTAAACTTTTGACAGATTCAGTCCTCTACTTGTTCTTAACTAAATACATGTTTATCTAGCATTCTATGAGAGAACTAGGCTAAATCCATTAGTAATTTCACTTATCTTACCTTGCAAGGGCTTGGGTTTATCCAATAACCCTAGGAACTTGTGGTTGCTGCGATGCTTTGAAAGAGAGAGGAGAAGCTTAGAGCGAAATATGATTTTTTTTTATATCTACTCTTAAAAGTGAGGAAAGGGCCAGCAACTTGGGGATTATAAAGGTCTTATTTCCCCCGACCTCTTAAGTTTTAATATCAGCCACTAATTTATCAAATTGGTCCAAGTAGGTGATGCACCTGCTTGGAATTATATATGCACAAAATGGGACCTTTATGTACTGATCTTGGCGGTAATCTTTCCCCTTTCTAATATTGTGCCATGGGCCAGAATTATACCCTTAATTCGGGCCTTAGTCTTTATTTGGCTCAAGTAGTTGGACTTGGACAGATTGGTGTGAGGCCTTATCTCCATTCCCTTTTCCTTTTTATTTAATTTGGGCCTCAAGTGAGCCCACTAATGCATGAACTAATCTTCCCCATCTACCTAGCCCATTTGAGCTAAGCAAGGAGGTGACACCTGCTAGCTTTATTAAGTCCAACAAGCACCTCAAATTCTTTTATTCATTTTCCGAGCGTAATCTCCTTAGTTTAACTCAAAACTTATATACACTTGATCACCTTAACTTTTAGACTGACATATAGCCCTTCGATCCAAAATTTAAATAGTTCTAAAATTTGACGTTCACTCGATCATGCAATATTGCAATATACGAGAGTTACCCATATAGCTTCTTTATTGTCACCATTCATCTAAGAAATCAAGTTCATTACTTATACCACCAAGCTAACTCTAGTTCCACATGTGTAGGACTTGTACACATAAAATTCGGGGTGTTACAAAATGAGAATTAAGTGTCTAATACAATGACTAAGAAACTTCTAAAAATATTTCTCGAATCTTGAGGACATACCAAAGACTTGGAAGAGTGAAACAATTTCAAGCAACTCCAAAGCACAATCTCCTCCTAGTTACCACAACCTACACTTGTAGTAGAATAAAAGAAAGGGGTTAGTACAACACATGTACTAAGTATGAGGATATGCAAAACATGCTAAAAAGGATATTTGTTTGGCAGTTATGCTTTCATGCCATTTTGATAAAATCTCATGAACATCAACATAATGGGCACCTTACAAGTCACAACCAACAATACAAAGTCATATGCTTCACAATACATCATAAACAAACACAACCCATTTGCCTTTACCTTCTTTCCTTGGACCTCCACCTAAAGTAACCCTAAGGCACCACCTTAAGGTCACACAAAGTGCAGTTACCATGCATACCTCAACCTTTACCAATTAATCACATGAGACATATAAGCACATAAGCCAACAAGTCACTTCATAAAACTAGAACACACATCAAATGTCATCCCTAGACTCACCTACGTAAAACATGGTGAGGCAGCCCATACGACCTCTCCATACCACACCCAAGTGATCCTTAAGGCTACAAAAGACAAGCTCCATTCGCATCTCAACATAATTCGTTCATTCAACTTAATGCATTTAGACAACTTCATTCATTAATGAAATAAGATCATCACATACATTCAATTCAACATAAGCACTTACATTCTATTAATTATGGCTCACTTACACATTAGCATGCTCAAAGACCAATACTTTCATTAATTAGCCCAATAAGACTCATTAATTCATTTTAATTACTAAGACAGACCAAAATCTCCCTTAAATGTCTACTTGCGCAATGTCTACATGATGTCCCATTCTACCACCTATCCTAAGTAGTACACCCTTAAGAGACCCTAGTTCATTCATTCATTAATATGGGGGAAAAGACTTAACCAACATAGACCATGGAGCTTGATATGGAATCCCGGTAGTTACCCTTACCGAATGAGGGATCCCCACATGCCTAAGGCAGGGTCATTCTTTTAGCCTTTACGTGGTAGACACCACTAGCAAGTCCTATGTGGGCACATAGTTAAGGGACAGAAATATTTCTTCAAAGTACCCACATCTCAACTAACGAAGTGGCACCCATCTTAAGGGTTGCTACTAAATACTCACATCTCAACTAACGAAGGAGTATCCACCCATCTTCATATCCTCTCGGTGCTAGTCATTACTCCCCCACTGAGTTGGACATTCATTTCATCAATTCATTTAGGGATAAGGATTGCTACTAAGAGTACCCATCCTAGCCCAACATTCATTCATTAAGTAAGCTCTTGGATTCAAAGATGAGAAAACCTTTCATCTAGGAACCCATTCATTTAAATGACTACTTTATGAGACTATCCTTACAATGGACCCAACTTTCATTCATTAGCATCAACTCCTATTCTTTTAATTCATTCTCACATTCTTTACTTCATTCATCACTAGGTGTAAAAGTACGTAAACATAGTCTATCCTAACCTCACCTTCATTATAAGTCATTCAAAGAAGACAACAACCAAGCATAACACATAAAGTCTCTACACAAGGTCACCTTTCATGCTCCTAGACCATACACAAATTCACATCATATCACATTACCTTCACATAATCAACATTACTCAAAACAAGAATCATCCAACTTTGCCTATAAGGCCATGATCACAACATGCTTATAAAGTAAACACCTCCCAACTTTCAAAGGGATCAAACCTCACAATTCTAACATCTACAACATATATATATATGAAATACTAGAATCAATAATCCATTCACAACTTCATCTTCATCATAAACCTTAGGTTACAATTGCCCATTCAAGGACAACATCCAATATAACACTATTGACCATCAATTCCTCATAATTCAATATAGAACAATACATAAATCAATAGCCCATAACAATCTACACATTAATAGCTCATAATCAATAGACCCACTTTAGACCCAAAAATTTGTATGTCAAGATATGCAAGGGTTCATGATGTTTTTGATCTTAAAACCATTAATATTAACATAAATCATCATTTGAAATACTTTCATCCAAGAACCCAAGCTTAGAATTGAAATTGGGGTTTTTAGTGTTTTTGAAAAAAACATTGAAATCACTTTGATTTGGCTCTTTGATTGAAAGGAGAATCAAAGATAAAATCCCCATAACTTTGTGATTAATTTCCTTATTAATTTGAAGGAGAAATCAGTAGGAACTCATCCCCTAGCTTGAAGCTTCATCAATGTCTTTCATGGAGTTTTAGAAAGAGAATTTATCTGAGAGGGAATGTTCAATTTGGATAATGAGGTCTAATTCTAGGTTTTGGGGTTTTAACCAACTTAAAATACCCTAAAATAGGTAGAATAACCGTTTATAATAATTCCTCAAAGTACCCAAACCACCCCTCACTTAGTTGGACCTTTTTAAATAAGTCAAACTTAAGTTTTATTTTCGTATATTTCGTCGGGAAACAAGTCCGCGGCGCGGACCAAAAATTTGGCCTGTGGTGGAGCTTGTCCGCGACGCGGATGCTCCCTCCATGAGCATTTTGAAGCTGCCTTGGCAGCTTGTTTGGTCAAGGGTTGGGGTCCCCCTCGAGAACCCTTAGGGTGGTCCCGGGGAGTCGTTCCCAAACGTTTTGACCCTTAAAATATTTACTAAGATATTAGCGTCACCTCCATTGATTTTAGACTCCAAACAACACATAAAAACATGAACAAAATAGTAGAACACACCAACACATAAAAGACTAGTTTCCGAACGTCTTGGTCGTCCCTTCACGTTTGACTTCCAAACTTTTTAAAACTGACTAAAAACACTATTCTTCATTATTTTAACAAGTTATTAATGCATAAAACCCATGTGAGGCTCTACTTTATCCTACTTCATTTTAAGGGGTGTTACAATATCACCCTCTTCGGAACATTCGTCCTGAAATGACACATCAAACATTATAGAGTAAAGACTCTAGGACTAGCATCCCACAACAAGCATGTATTATCATTACAACAGCACACATCAAGGAGGAAACATAAACTCCACATAAAAATCATTATAACAACACTTTAATGCAATACAAGGAAGTAGGAATAACATCTACCGATCAATATGCGCAAAACTTTACCATTTCTCATTTCTTTGGAGGAACTTCCTTCTCCGTAGCATATCATGCTCATTACAACATTTATTGGTTCACCATACAATTTCTCTCAGAAGCATAATCATGCAACATCAATATCACATCAAGGAATGCACAACTAGGCATCTCATGGATCAATTTAAACAATTCTTCATAAATGCATATAAATCATGAGCGACATAATCATGAAAACTCATTTATTTATTTAAACAAGAATTCAACTAAAATATGCACATCATAAGGAGAATATGGAAAATCAATACACATAAGACTCGAACATGCAACATACTACTAAGAACTCTTTGTTTCAAGCTTAAATTAGAATAGAAGGAAAATATAAGGATATCAACAACCTTACTACTCAACTCATCATCCCCCACTTGGGGTAAACCCATCTAAGTTTATCATCAAACAACAACCAAAAATTGACTTACCTTCATTTGTTCCCTTATCCTTGTTAGATTGAAGCATATAGAAACGTTTCCACTTAGGAGCATTTGGATCCGGGCCATCTTGAGCAACTTGATTGGTCTCTTTCCCTTTTGCGTAAAGTGTAGGGCAATCCCTCATCTTATTACCCTTACTCCCACATCCAAAGCATCCATCCGTACCGGCAAGACACTTGCCCAAATATTGCTTTCCTCTAGTTGCACACCAGACCTCTCCAAAGTAGAACCACCTCTATTCCCTCTTTAAAGTTTATGGTTAGACACCCTATGATTGTTGACCATTGAAGAATCTTGGTTATAGAACCTCATCTTAGAACTAGATTGGTTTTGTTCATCCAGCCTAGCCCTCTTCATATCTCTATTCATCCTCCTAAGCTTCATCTCCTCAAGTTGTTGAGCATCAACCATAAGCTTAGAGATATCCATATCATGATAGAGTATGGCCGTATGACAATCTTCTTCAACCAAACCGGAAACCCCCATCACAAACTAATTCATTCTAGCCCTAGAATTTGCTACCAAGGTAGGAGCATACTTAGAGAGTTAGGTAAACTTGAGAGAGTGAACTTCACACTCAAATTCCCTTGACGTAGGTTCATGAACTCAGCCAACTTTTGCTCCCTCTACTCTAAGGGGAAAAACCTATCAAGAAAGGCCATCTTAAACACTCCCCAATCTATTGGGTCAGCCCCTATGGGTCTCTCATCCCTCCATTGCTCAGACCATACTTGAGCTATATCCTTGAGTTGGTACGAAGCCAACTCCGCCTTCTCCCTAGGACTCATTCCCATTGTATCCACAATCTTAAACACCTCATCTATAAATTTTTGTGGGTCCTTATCTACCTTCAAACCAAAGAAGGTAGGAGGATTCATCCTTATGAAATCCCTTAACCTTGAGGCCCCTATATTCTCAATAGCATTCACCCTAGGCCTCACATCTCTATTTGCTTGAGTAGTCATGGCACGGGCCAGGGAGAGAAAAGCCTCTCTAATCTCCCCATTAGTCATATTCGGGGGAACCAACAGAACCACATTCTCTTTCCCACATAAAGGAGCTTGGCCACCTTGCACTCCTTGGGGAGGAACTCCCCCACCATCTATATCCTCTCCCGCTCTTCTCCGATTAGCCCTCGTATTCATATCCTATAAGCACAAGAGTTGGATTAGAAAAAGGACACTTATAGACCAAATTCTAAGTTACGACATCAATAATAAGGAAATAAAGTGAAACTTCTATCGTCCTATAGCCTCTCGCTCATAGATGTGTTGCGAATCACACCGATGAACAAGACTCTACTAGATGTGGCTTTCGAGACTTTGAGCCTAAAAGTAATGTTTAAAACCTTATGCTCTGATACGATGTTTGTAATGACACGACATCACCCTCTAGCCGTTACATACGTATTCGACCTCTCGGAGGTCCTATAGAAGCCTTAGCATTCATTAATCTTATAGATCATAAAAATCACTACGAATTTAAAAGTTTTATTCAATAAAGCCATAAGACTTCAAGAGTCATCAACATTTGAAAAGATCAATATGCAAGCGGAACTACTAAGTCTCTTTAGCCAATCTTAGACAAGAACATAAATCGTAGTAAGGGACACGGCCCTTTACAAATGAAAAGAGACTTAAGTGTCTATTACAATGACTAAGAAACTTCTAAACATAGTCCTCGAATCTTAAGGACATACCAAAGACTTGGAAGAGTGAAGCAATCAAAGCAACTCGAGAGCACAATCTCCTCCTAGTTACCACAACCTACACTTGTAGTAAAATAAAAGAAACGGGTTAGTACAACACACGTACTAATTATGAGGATTTGTAAAACATGCTAAAAATGATATTTGTTTGGAAGTTATGCTTTCATTCCATTTTGATAAAATCTCATGAACATCAACATAATGGGCACCTTAAAAGTCACAACCAACAACACAAAGTCATCATATTCTTCACAACACATCATAAACAAACATAACCCATTTGCCTTTACCTTCTTGCCTTGGACCACCACTTTAAGTAACACTTAAGCCATACCTTTGTGCAATGTATGGGCAACGTCCCGTACCATCACCCACACTAAAGCACCACCATAAGGTCACACAAAGTGCACTTACCATGCATAACTCAACCTTCACCAATTAATCACTTAAGATATATAAGCACATAAGCCAACAATTCACTTCATAAAACTAGAACACTCATCAATGTCATCCCAAGACTCACCTAAGTAAGATATGGTGAGGCAGCCCATACTACCTCTCCATACCACACCCAAGTGATCCTTAAGGCTACACAAGACAAGCTCAATTCACATCTCAACATAATTCGTTCATTCAACTTAATGCATTTAGACAGTTTCATTCATTAATGACATAAGATCATCACATACATTCAATTCAACATAAGCACTTACATTCAATTCACTATGACTCACTTTCACATTAGCATGCTCAAAGACCAACACTTTCATTAATTAGCCCAATAAGACTCATTCGTTCATTTTCATTACTAAGCCACAACAAGATCTCCCTTAAACGTCTACTTATGCAATGTCTAGATGATGTCCCATTCCACCACCTATCCTAAGTAGAACACCCTTAAGAGACCCTAGTTCATTCAATCATTAATGTGGGGGAAGAACCTTAATCGACATAGACCATGGATCTTGACATGGAATCCCGGTAGTAACCCTTACCGGATGAGGGATCCCCACTTGCCTAAGGTAGGGTCATTCATTTAGCCTTTACGTGGTAGAGACCACTAGCTAGTCCTATGTGGGCACATAGTTAAGGGATAAAAGGATTGCTTCTAAGTCCCCACATCTCAACTAACAAAGGTTCACCAATCTTAAGGGTTGCTACTAAATACTCACATCTCAACTAACGAAGGAGTACCCACCCATCTTCATATCCTTTAGGTGCTAGACTTTACTCCCCCAAGAAATTGGACATTCATTTCATCCATTCATTTAGGGATACAGATTGCTACTAAGTACTCTCATCTCAACTAACGAAGGAGTACCCATCCTAGCGCAACATTCAATTATTAAGGAAGCTCTTGGATTCAAAGATGAGAAAACCTTTCATCTAGGAACCCCATTCATTTAAATGACTACTTTATGAGATTATCCTTACAATAGACCCAACTTTCATTCATTAGCATTAACTTCCATTCTTTTAATTCATTCTCACATTCTTTTATTCATTCTTTACTAGATGTGAGAGTAGGTAAACATAGTCTATCCTAACCTCACCTTCATTATAAGTCATTCAAAGAAGACAACAACCAAGCATAACACATAAAGTCTCTACACAAGATCACCTTTCATGCTCCTAGACCATACACAAATTCACATCATATCACATTACCTTCACATAATCAACATTACTCAAAACAACAATCATCCAACTTTGCCTACAAGGCCTTGATCACAACATGCTTATAAAGTAAACACTTCCCCACTTTCAAAGGGATCAAACCTCAATATTCTAACATATACAACACACACACACACACATATATATATATATATAAAATAATAGAATCAATAATCTATTCACAAATTCATCATCATCATAAACATTATGTCACAATTTCCCATTCAAGGCCAACATCCAATATGACACAATTGACCATCAATTCCTAATAATTCAACATAGAACAATACATAAATCAATAGCCCATAACAATCTACACATTAATATTACATTATTAGATCCTAATTAATAGACCCACTTTAGACCTAAAAATTTGGATTTCAAGATATTCAAGGGTTCATGGAGTTTTTGATCTTAAAACCATCAATATTAACATAAATCATCATTTGAAATACTTTCATGCAAGAATCCAAGCTTATAATTGAAATTGGGGTTTTTAGTGTTTTTGAAAAAACATTGAAATCACTTTGATTTGGCTCTTTGATTGAAAGGAGAATCAACGATAAAATCCCCATACCCTTGTGATTAATTTCCTTAGGAATGTGAAGGAGAAATCAGTAGGAACCCATCCCCTAGCTTGAAGCTTCATCAATGTCTTCCATGGAGTTCTAGAGAGAGAATATATTTGAGAGGGAAGGTTCAATTTGGATAATGAGGTCTAATTATAGTTTTTGGGGATTTAACCAACTTAAAATACCCTAAAATAGGTAGAATGACCGTTTATAATAAATCCCCAAAGTACCTAAACCACCCCTCACTTAGTTGGACCTTTTTAAACAAGTCAAACTTGAGTTTTATTTTCGCAAATTTCGTCGGGAAACAAGTCCGCGATGCGGACCAAAAATTTGGCCTATCTAGTCCGTGATTCGGACGGTCCCTCCATGAGCATTTTCAAGCTGCCTTGGTATATTGTATGGACAAGGGTTGGGGTCCTCCTCGGGAACCCTTAGGGTGGTCCAGCGGAGTCATACCCGAACGTTTTGACCCTAAAAACATTTACTAAGACACTAGAGTCGCCTCCACTGATTTTAGACTCCAAACAACACATAAATACATAAACAAAATACTAGAACACACCAACACGTAAAAGACTAGTTTTCGAACGTCTTGGTCGTCCCTTGACGTTTGACTTCCAAACTCTTTAGAACTGACAAAAAAGACTATTCTTTATTATTTTAACAAATTATTAATGCATAAAACCAATGTGAGGCTCTAATTTATCCTACTTCATTTTAAGGGGTGTTACAATATCCCCCTCTTCGAAACATTCGTCTTCGAATGACACTTCAAATATTATAGAGTAAAGACTCTAGGACTAGCATCCCATAACAAGCATGTAATATCATTAATACAACACACATCAAGGAGGAAACATCAACTCCACATAAAAATCATTATAACAAGACTTTCATGCAATTCAAGGAAGTAGGAATAACATCTACCAGTCAATATGCACGGAACTTTACCATTTCTCATTTCTTTGGAGGAACTTCCTTCTCCATAGCATATCATGCTCATTACAGCATTTATAGGCATACCATACAATTTCTCTCAAAAGCATCATCATGCAACATCAAGATCACATCAAGGCATGCTCAACTAGGGATCTCATGGATCAATTTAAACAATTCTTAATAAATGCATATAAATCATGAGCGACATAATCATGAAAACTCATTTATTTATTTAAACAAGAAATCAACTAAAATATGCACATCATAAGGAGAATGTGGAAAATCAATACATATAAGACTCTAACATGCAACATACTACTAAGAACTCTTTGTTTCAAGCTTAAATTAAAATAGAAGGAAAAGATAAGGATATCAAAAACCTTACTACTCAACTCATCATCCCCCACTTGTGGTAAACCCATATAAGTTGATCATCAAACAACAATGAAAATTGACTTACCTTCATTTGTTCCCTTATCCTTGTTAGCTTGAAGCATATAGAAACAGTTCCTCTTAGGAGCATTTAGTTTCGGGCCATCATGAGCAATTTGATTGGTCTCTTTACCTTTTGCCTTAAGTGTAGGGCGATCCCTCATCTTATGACCCTTACTCCCACATCCAAAGCATGAATCTGTACTGGCAAGACACTTGCCCAATTGTTGCCTTCCCCAAGTAGCACACCTAGGCCTCTCAAAAGTAGAACCACCTCCATTCCCTCTTTAAGGTTTAGGGTTAGACACCCTATCATTGTTGACCATTGAAGAATATTGGTTATAGAACCTCCTCTTAGACCTAGATTGCTTTTGTTCATCTGGCCTTGCCCTCGTCATATCTCTATTCATCATCCTAAGCTTCGTATCCTCAAGTTGTTGAGCATAAACCATAAGCCTAAAGAAATCCATATCCTGATTGAGTATGGCCGTATGACACTATTCTTCAACCAAACCGGAAACCCCCATCACAAACTTATTCATTCTAGCCCTAGAATTTGCTACCAAGGTAGGAGCATACTTAGAGAGTTGGGTAAATTTGAGAGAGTATTCCCTCACACTCATATTCCCTTGACGTAGGTTCATGAACTGAACCAACTTTTACTCCTTCAACTCAATGGTGAAAAACCTATCAAGAAAAGCCGTCTTAAACCCTCCCCAATCTATTTGGTCAGACCTTATGGGTCTTTCATCCCTCCATTGCTCAAACCACAGTTGAGCTACATTCTTGAGTTGGTAGGAAGCCAACTCCGCCTTCTCCCTAGGACTAACTCCCATTGCATCCACCTCATCTATAAAGTTTTATGGGTCCTCATCTATCTTAGAACTGAAGAAGGTAGGATGGTTCATCCTTGTGAAATCCCTTAACCTTGAGGCCCTGGTATTCTCAATAGCATTCACCCTAGGCCTCACATCTCTATTTGCTTGAGTAGTCATGGCACGGGGCAGGGAGATAAAAGCCTGTCTAATCTCCCCATTAGTCATATTCAGGGGAACCACCAGAACCACATTCTCTTTCCCACCTAAAGGAGCTTGGCCACCTTGCACTCTTTGGGGAGGAACTTCCCCATCATCTATCTGCTCTTTCGCTCTCCTCCAGTTAGCCCTCGTATTCCTATCCTATCAGCACAAGAGTCGGATTAGGAAAAGGACACTTATAGACCAAACTCTAAGGCACGACATCAAGATTAATGAAAGAAAGTGAAATTTCTATCGTTTGATAGCCTCTCGCTCATAGATGTGTCGCGACTCACACTGATGAACAAGACTCTAGTAGATGTTGCTTGCGAGACTTTGAATTTAAAAGTAATTTTTTAAACCTTATACTTTGATACCAAGTTTGTGACAACCCTAGAGCACCAGCTAGACGTTACATGCATATTCGACCTCCGGAGGTCTTATTGTGCCTTAGCATTTATTCATCGCAAAGATCATAAAAATCACTAAGAATTTAAAACTTTTATTCAATAAAGCCATAAGACATCAATACACAAGCGGAACTACTAAGTCTCTTTAGCCAATCTTAGACAAGAACTTAGAACGTACTAAGGGACACGACCCTTTACAAATGAAATGGCACTAAATTGTCTATTACAATGACTAAGAAACTTCTAAACATAGTCCTCGAATCTTGAGGACATACCAAAGACTTGGAAGAGTGAAGAAATCCAAGCAACTCCGAAGCACAATCTCCACCTAGTTACCACAACCTACACTTGTAGTTAAATAAAAGAAAGGGGTTAGTACAACACACCTACTAAGTATGAGGATGTGCAAAACTTGCTAAAAAGGATATATGTTTGGAAGTTATGCTTTCATGCCATTTTGATAAATTCTCATGAACATCAACATAATGGGCACCCTACAAGTCACAACCAACAATACAAAGTCATATGCTTCACAATACATCATAAACAAAGATAACCCATTTGCCTTTACCTTCTTGCCTTGGACCTCCACTTTAAGTAACCCTACAGCAATACCTTTGTGCAATGTATGGGCAACGTCCCGTTCCATCACCCACACTACAGCACCACCTTAAGGTCACACAAAGTGCACTTACCGTGCATGCCTCAACCTTCACCAATTAATCACATAAGACATATAAGGACATAAGCCAACAAGGCACTTCATAAAACTAGAACACTCATCAAATGTCATCCCAAGCCTCACCTAAGTAAGACATGGTGAGGCAGCCCATACTACCTCTCCAAACCACACCCATGTGATCCTTAAGGCTACACAAGATAAGCTCCATTCACATCTCAACATAATTAGTTCATTTAACTTAGTGCATTTAGACAACTTCATTAATTAATGGCATAAGATCATCACATACATTAAATCCAACATAACCACTTACATTCAATTCATTATGACACACTTTCACATTAGCATGCTCAAAGACCAACACTTTCATTAATTAGCCCAATAAGACTCATTCATTCATTTTCATTACTAAGACACACCAAGATCTCCCTTAAATGTCTACTTGTGCAATGTCTAGATGATGTCCCATTCCACCACCTATCCTAAGCAGTACACCCTTAAGAGACCCAAGTTCATTCATTTATTAATGTGGGGGAAGAGCCTTAATCGACATAGACCATGGAGCTTAACATGGAATCCCGGTAGTAACCCTTACCGGATGAGGGATCCCCACTTGCCTAAGGTAGGGTCATTCTTTTAGCCTTTACGTGGTACAGACCGCTAGCTAGTCCTATGTGGGCACATAGTTAAGGGATAGAAAGATTGCTTCTAAGTACCCACATCTCAACTAACGAACGGGCACCCATCTTAAGGGTTGCTATTAAATACTCACATCTCAACTAACAAAGGAGTATCCACCCATCTTCATATCCTCTCGGTGCTAGACATTACTCTCCCACGGAGTTGGACATTCATTTCATCCTTTCATTTAAAGATAAGGATTGCAACTAAGTATTCTCATCTAAACTCACGAAAGAGTACCCATCCTATCCCAACATTAATTCATTGAGGAAGATCTTGGATTCAAATATGAGAAAACCTTTCATCTAGGAACCCCATTCATTTAAAGGACTACTTTATGAGACTATCCTTACAATAGAGTAAACTTTTATTCATTAGCATTAACTCCCATTGGTTTCATTCATTCTCACATTCTTTCATTTATTCTTCATTAGGTGTGAGAGTAGGTAAACATAGTCTATCCTAACCTCACCTTTATTAGAAGTCATTCAAAGAAGATAACAACCAAGCATAACAGATAAAGTCTCTACACAAGGT
The DNA here is from genome assembly GCA_036250405.1 of Solanum raphanifolium. Lineage (NCBI taxonomy): Eukaryota > Viridiplantae > Streptophyta > Magnoliopsida > Solanales > Solanaceae > Solanum > Solanum raphanifolium. The sequence goes on from JAJOOE010005704.1 coordinate 67,440, forward strand.
CACCTTTCATGCTCCTAGACCATACACAAATTCACATCATATCACATTACCTTCACATAATCAACATTTCTCAAAACAACAATCATCCAACTTTGCCTACAAGGCCATGATCACAACATGCTTATAAAGTAAACACCTCCCCACTTTCAAAGGGATCAATATTAACATAATTCATCATTTGAAATACTTTCATGTAAGAACCCAAGTTTAGAATTGAAATTGGGGTTTTTAGTGTTTTTGAAAAAACATTGAAATCACTCTGATTTGGCTCTTTGATTGAAAGGAGAATCAAAGATAAAATCTCCATACCTTTGTGATTAATTTCCTTATTAATTTGAAGGAGAAATCAATAGGAACTCATCCCCTAGCTTGAAGCTTCATCAATGTCTTTCATGGAGTTTTAGAGAGAGAATTTATCTGAGAGGGAATGTTCAATTTGGATAATGAGGTCTAATTCTAGGTTTTGGGGTTTTAACCAACTTAAAATACCCTAAAATAAGTAGAATAACCGTTTATAATAATTCCCCAAAGTACCCAAGCCACCGCTCACTTAGTTGGACCTTTTTAAACAAGTCAAACTTGAGTTTTATTTTCACAGATTTCGTTGGGAAACAAGTCCGCGACGCGGACCAAAAATTTGGCCTATGGTGTATGTAGTCCGCGACGCGGACATGCTCCCTCCATGAGCATTTTCAAGCTGCCTTGGCAGCTTGTTTGGTCAAGGGTTGGGGTCCTCCTCGGGAACATTTAGGGTGGTCCCGGGGAGTCGTACCCGAACGGTTTGACCCTAAAAACATTTTCTAAGACACTAGAGTCACCTCCACTGATTTTAGACTCCAAACAAGACATAAAAATATGAACAACATACTAGAACACACCAATACGTAAAAGACTAGTTTCCGAACGGCTTGGTCACCCCTTGACGTTTGACTTCCAAACTCTTTAAAGATGACTAAAAAGGCTATTCTATATTATTTTAATAAGTTATTAATGCATAAAACCCATGTGAGGCTCCACTTTATCCTACTTCATTTTGAGCGGTGTTACAATATTCCCCTCTTGGGAACATTCGTCCTCGAATGACACTTCAAATATTATAAAGTAAAGACTCTAGGACTAGCATCCCACAACAAGCATGTAATATCATTACTACAACACACATCAAGGAGGAAACATCAACTCCACATAAAAAGCATTACAACAAGACTTTCATGCAATTCAAGGAAGTAGGAAAAACATCTACCACTCAATTTGTACAAAACTTTACCATTTCTCATTTCTTTGGAGGAACTTCCTTCTCCATAGCATATCATGCTCATTACAACATTTATAGGCTCACCATACAATTTCTCTCAAAAGCATAATCATGCAACATCAAGATCACATCAAGGCATGCTCAGCTGGGCATCTCATGGAGCAAGATAAACAATTCTTCAAAAATGCATATAATTCATGAGTGACATACTCATGAAAACTCATTTATTTATTGAAACAAGAATTCAACTTAAATATGCACATCATAAGGAGAATATGGAAACTCAATTGACATAAGACTCCAAGACGCAACATACTACTAAGAACTCTTTGTTTCAAGCTTGAGTTAGAATAGAAGGAAAAGATAAGGATATCAACAACCTTACTACTCAAGTCATCATCCCCCACTTAGGGTAAACCCATCTAAGATTATCATCAAACAACAATGAAAATTAACTTACCTACATTTGTTCGCTTATCCTTGTTAGCTTGAAGCATATAGAAATGGTTCCTCTTTGGAGCATTTGGATCCGGGTCATCATGAGCAATTTGATTGGTCTCTTTCCCTTTTGTGTAATGTGTAGGGCAATCCATAATCTTATGACCCTTACTCCCACATCCAAAGCGTCCATCTGTACCGGCAAGACACTTGCCCAAATATTGCTTTCCACAAGTAGCACACCTAGGCCTATCAAAAGTAGAACCACCTCCATTCCCTCTTTCAGGTTAAGGGTTAGACACCCTATCATTGTTGACCATTGAAAAATCTTGGTTATAGAGCCTCCTCTTAGACCTAGCTTGGTTTTGTTCATCCGGCCTAGGCCTCGTCATATCTTTATTCATCCTCCTAAACTTCGTCTCCTCAAGTTGTAGAGCATAAACCATAAGCCTAGAGAATCCATATCATGATGGAGTATGGCCGTATGACACTCTTCTTCAACCAAACCGGAAACCTCCATCACAAAATTATTCATTCTAGCCCTATAATTTGCTACCAAGGTAGGAGCATACTTACAGAGTTGGGTAAACTTGAGAGAGTATTCCTTCACACTCATATTCCCTTGATGTAAGTTCATGAACTCAACCAACTTTTTCTCCATGAACTCTATGGGGAAAAACCTATCAAGAAAGACCATCTTAAACACTCCCCAATCTATTGGGTCAGCCCCTATGGGTCTCTCATCCCTCCATTGGTCATACCACACTTGAGCTACATCCTTGAGTTGGTAGGAAGCCAACTCCGCCTTCTCCTTAGGAGTCACTCCCATTGCATCCACAATCTTAACCACCACATCAGTAAAGTTTTATGGGTCCTCATCTACCTTAGAACCAAAAAAGGTAGGAGGGTTCATCCTTGTGAAATCCCTTAACCTTGAGGCCCTGGTATTCCCAATAGTATTCACCCTAGGCCTCACATCTCTATTTGCTTGAGTAGTCATGGCACGGACCAGGGAGAGAAAAGCCTTTCTAATATCCCCATTAGTCATAAGCGAGGGAACCACCGGAACCACATTCTCTTTCCCACCTAAAGGAGCTTGGCCACCTTGCACTCCTTGGGGAGGAATTCCCCCATCATCTATCGCCTCTTCCGCTCTCCTCCGATTAGCCCTCGTATTCATATCCTATAAGCACAAGAGTCAGATTAGGAAAAGGACACTTATAGACCAAACTCTAAGGCACGATATCAATAATAATGAAAGAAAGTGAAACTTCTATCGTCCTATAGCCTCTCGCTCATAGATGTGTTGAGACTCACACCGATGAACACGACTCTACTAGACGTGGATTTCGAGACTATGAACCTAAAAGTAATCTTTGAAACCTTAAGCTCTGATACCAAGTTTGTAACGACCCGAAAGCACCCCCTAGCCGTTACATGTGTATTAGACCTCTCGGAGGTCTTATACAAGCCTTAGAATTAATTCAACGCATATATCATAAAAATCACTAAGAATTTAAAACTTTTATTCAATAAAGCCATAAGACTTCAAGAATCATGAACATTTGAAAACATTAGAACACAAACGAAACTACTAAGTCTCTTTAGCCAATCTTAGACAAGAACATAAAACGTACTAAGGGACACGGCCCTTTACAAATGAAATGAGACTTAAGTGTCTATTACAATGACTAAGAAACTTCTAAACATAGTCGTCGAATCTTGAGGACATACCAAAGACTTGAAGAGTGAAGCAATCTAAGAAACTCCAAAGCACAAGTATGAGGATATGCAAAACATATGTTTCACAATACATCATAAACAAACATAGTCATATGCTTCACAATACATCATAAACAACCATAAACAATTTCCAGACCTTCTTGCCTTGGACCTCCACCTTAAGTAACCCTTAAGTAATACCTTTGTGCAATGTATGGGCAACGTCCCATACCATCACCCACAGTAAGGCACCACCTTAAGGTCATAGGAAGTGCACTTACCGTGCGTACCTAAACCTTCACCAATTAATCACATAAGACATATAAGCACATAAGCCAACAAGTCACTTCATAAAACTAGAACACTCATCAAATGTCATCCCAAGACACACCTAAGTAGGACATGGAGAGGCAGCCCATACTACCTCTCCATACCACACCCAAGTTATCCTTAAGGCTACACAAGACAAGCTCCATTCACATGTCAACATAATTCGTTTATTCAACTTAATGCATTTAGACATCTTCATTCATTAATGACATAAGAGCATAACATACATTCAATTCAACATAAGTACTTACATTGAATACATTATGACTTACTTTCACATTAGCATGCTCAAAGACCAATAAGACTCATTCATTCATTTTCATTACTAAGACATACCAAGATCTCCCTTAAATGTCTACTTGTGCAATGTCTAGATGATGTTCCATTCCACCACCTATCCTAAGTAGTACACCCTTAAGAGACCCTAGTTCATTCATTCATTAATGTGGGGGAAGAGCCTTAACCGACATAGACCATGGAGCTTGACATGGAATTCCGCTTAGTAACCCTTACCGGATGAGGGATCCCCACTTGCCTAAGGTAGGGTCATTCTTTTAGCCTTTACGTGGTAGTGACCACTAGCTAGTCCTATGTGGGCACATATTTAAGGGATAGAAGGATTGCTTCTAAGTACCCACATCTCAACTAACAAAGGGGCACCCATCTTAAGGGTTGCTACTAAATACTCACATCTCAACTAACGAAGGAGTATCCTCCCATCTTCATATCCTCTCGGTGCTAGACATTACTCTCCCACAGAGTTGGACATTCATTTCATCCATTCATTTAGGGATAAGGATTGCTACTAAGTACTCTTATCTCAAGGAGTACCCATACTAGCCCAACATTCATTCATTAAAGAAGCTCTTGGATTCAAGGATGAGAAAACCTTTCATCTAGGAAACCCCATCCATTTAAAGGAGTACTTTATGAGACTATCCTTACAACAGACCAAACTTTCATTCATTAGCATTAACTCTCATTCTTTTCATTCATTCTCACATTCTTTTCATTCATTCTCACATTCTTTCATTCATTCTTCACTAGGTGTGAGAGTTGGTAAACATAGTCTATCATAACCTCACCTTCATTATAAGTCATTCAAAGAAGACAACAACCAAGCATAACACATAGTCTCTACACAAGGTCACCTTTCATGCTCCTAGACTAAACACAAATTCACATCATATCACATTACCTTCACATAATCAACATTACTCAAAACAACAATCATCCAACTTTGCCTACAAGGCCATGATCACAACATGCTTATAAAGTAAACACCTCCCCACTTTCAAAGGGATCAAACCTCACAA
>JAJOOE010005705.1:0-62178 GCA_036250405.1 Solanum raphanifolium
GGAGGATAAAATCTTCTTCAACAAGATAAAAATTTAAGTAGTCAACCAACTGAGCTTCTGAGATCCACGTATTTAGATTAGTTGAAGTAGGCAAGAAACTCTGAATTACTATTATTGGATTTCGTTATAAGTCAAATTGGTGAAGCTTAGCTACAGGGCCGTCTCGACTATAAGGCCACTAAAACAATCGCTTAGGGCCCCAATTTTTTCGGGGCCCCAATTTATATATATTGTTAAAAAAAATTCATGTATTGATAAATTTGAAAAGAATTTTTTGTATAGAAAATATAATTGAGAAATTGAATATGTTTAGTTGATTGTAGTATCTCTAGATTATTATGTGGCTAGTTAATTGTAGTATCCTTTCTAGTTTTGCATGTGACTATCTATTTTGTTGTCTAACTCATTTATATTCTGACGATTATCATGAACCAACAGTATTGTGTTCTTATACTTACTTTTTTTTATTCTCCTTTCACTATTTTTTATTCTTTCATTATTGAATATTCTAAAGTCTCTCAAACATTTAAACCTTCTAAATTATGTAAAATCTATTGTTGTGTGTTTATAAAAAAAATCAAAGTTGTTTTTGGTGTCTTATTCGAATTTCAAGCACTAAAACTAACCAACAATATTTTATATTATTATATCAACTTATCAAATTCATCGCAACATTATTTTAATATCATCATATTTTAAAAAATTCCAAGTCATGTTTTATTATTCTAACTTTATATTATATAATTTTCATTGAAAATTTACATTAATTTCATTCTTACTTCATAATGTCTAGATATATCCTGCCTCTCCATACCTCATTTGTAGGATTACACAGAGTATGTTATAATTATTCAATTTATATTTGTCAACTAAAAAAAAGGGCCTCTTTATGAAGTTTGGCTTTAGGCCCCCAAACTTGTTGAGACGGCCCTGCTTAGCTATAATATGAAAAATATGGTGCATGTGAGGTTCATTTTTCGTCATATATACTCAAGATTTTTTAAATTCTTACAAGACGTATACATTATTCTTTAATACTCTTTATAGCATGATATAAGAAGATAAATAAATATTAGGGAATTATTCACCACTTTTTATAAAGAGTAGTTTGGACAGCCTATTATTGGTATGAATTTTTTAAGTTAATTGCACTCTACATTCGAACATTATATATTAGGCTATCGAAGAATTAACGACAGATAAAATTTTATAGCTAAATAATAAATTTTTATGTTGATTTTATTTTTGCGATGGATTAATTTTAATAAAATTTAGTTATTTAGGAAACTTTTAACGACAAATTAACTAGGTATTACCGATAAATTTTATAGCTAATTTCATGTGTTTTCTTGTATTAGTATGAAACTTTCAACTTTACACTATGCTCTTTTTTTTATAACCATTATATTTAGTGAAGTTAGTGTGTGTTTTTGATTTATTACATATGGTATATTGACTATCACTATGGAAATAAAAAATTTAATTTAACTATAAACTTTGTTGCTTAATTGTTTCGTTTCGATTTGTTGCTAAATGAAATTAGCGAGAATTTTAATATTTAGCTATAGAATTTGTCTCTATAGCCCGTCACTACTCTGCATTGCAGAAATCATGAGTAATTTTCCTGGATAGTCATCCATGTTTGGGAAATTACCTTGGAATATCACTTATGTTTGTTTTAGGACCACAATATCACCCAACTTTACCTCTTTTCCTCAAAATATACTTACACAAAAAAAAACATTATATCTCTCCTAATAGGATGCCATGTCACATTATTCCTTTTTCATTATTAACATTTTTTTTTTAAAAATATAGACAACCCATATTACCTAGTAAAAAAAAAATTACATAGCCCAAAAATTTCTACCCTAGTTCTAGGGGATTAGGCGGCAAATCCAAATATGAGCTCCTTCGATTCTTCAAGAAAATATGTGGCTTCCTCCGATTTTTCAAGCGAGATAATGTTTTTATATGGGCACTAATGGGCAATGGCACCTTTTTGTTGAGTCCAGAGCCAAAAGTGCAACTTTTTTCTTTAAAAAACAAAAACGGCACATCAAAAAAAAAATTAACCAAAAGGGCAAAATTGCTCTTGACAGAGCGATTTTGTTCTGACAAAAATTGATGCCGCTCCGCTAAAAGAAATAAAAATCGCTGCCGATTTTCTATAAAAAATATTTTTTCTTTAAAATCGCTGCTATAACAGCGTTTTTATATATAAAAAAAATTAAAATAGCAGCGATTTTGTTTAAGAATTTTTATTTTAAAAAAAAATAAAAAATCCTCCCCTTGCAGAGAATTTAATAAAAATTTTTTTAAAAAAAACTGAAGCCAGTGATTTTCATAAAAAGCTTTTTTTTTAAAAATCTTTACCCTTTCAGCGATTTAAATGAAAATTAAAAAAAAAATTAAAACTGAAAATCGCTGCTTCGGCAGTGATTTTTTCTTTAAAAAACTTGTTTTTTTTTAAATGGCTACCGCCAAAAATTTATGTAATTTAAAACTTGTTCTTTATGTTTTTTTTTTAATTCCTTAACAAAAAATCGTTGCTATAGCAGCGATTTCACTTTTTTTTTATATATATAAAAACGCTACTATAGCAGCGATTTTAAAGAAATAATGATTTTTTTTTTGAGAAAATCGCTGCCCTTTTAAGGGAACGACGTCAATTTTTTGTCAAAAGAAAATCGATCTGCCAGGAGGGATTTTGCCATTTTGGTTTTTTTTTTTTTTTGATGTGCCCTTTTTGTTTTTTGAAGGAAAAAATGACCCTTTTAGCTTCAGACTCCCATTTTGTTGATATTTTAATTCATTAGAGTAATAAGGTAACCATATTGTCAAACTATAAAGGATATAATGTTTTTAAAGAATAATAAAAAATGTTAATAATAAAAAATGAATTAAAAAAATGTTAATAATAAAAAAGGAATAATGTAACACGGCATCCTATTAGGAGAGAGATAATTTTTTTTTTTTTGTGTCAAATATATTTTGAGGAAAAGAGGTAAAGTTGGGTGATATTGTGGTCCTAAAACAAACATAAGTGATATTTCTAGGTAATTTCCCAAACATGGGTGACTATCCAGGGAAATTACTCCAGAAATCATGCTACCGACAAAATGAGATTAGTGTTTCTAATAAATTCATTAATGTTTGTAAATGTCACTTCTTTTCTTGACCTTTTTTTACACTAAACGAGCTCACAAGTTAAACTAGGCCGTGTATAGGTTCGTTCGATTCTGTTTTGAAGTTTATAGATTCGACTTATCAGTTATCGAGTTATAAATATATTAAATTTGTTATAGAACAATTATGATATTGATTTATCGGTTATTATTGATAGTTATCGATTTAACCGTTAAAATTTGATATAAAAAAATGACCATGCACTTGAGCTGACAGAATTGTTGGCCACATTTTAGTTTGAATGGAAAAATAAAATAACATTATCACAAAATATTTTTTATCTTCTTAAATAATATTCATTGGATTGGTGGCCAAGTTTTAGTTTCAATGGAAAAAACAAAATAAAACGATTTGAATAAATTTATGTTCCGTTGAAAAAACTTACCAGAAATTCCAAAGCTTTACAATGAAATCATTTTTCGCCCTTTTAATCTCCGTCAGTTTCATCATCGCCTCCGCCGCTAAAACCGGCCACGTCATCAGTTTCCGATCACCGTCTCTCTACCCGGAGTCATTCACTTGGGATCCTAAATCTCACAACTTCATCATCGGCGGTACTCGTCACCAGAAACTCCTCTCAATTTCCGAATCCGGCGTAGCTGAAACCCTAATAACCGATACAGATTTACCGGAAAATTCCTCATTCCTCGGCCTCGCTGTCGACCGCCGTAACAATCGCCTCCTTGCTTGCATTCACCGTACCCCGACCGCCACTCACCCTTCCCCTTTCAACGCACTCGCCGCCTACGATCTCAAATCCCGCCGCCGCATTTTCCTCACCCCGCTCCTAGACAAAAACGACCAAAATCCGATCGCAACCGTAACAGAGATAATCCATCCCGCTGCCGCCAACGACGTCGCCGTTGATTCCTCCGGCAACGCTTACATCACAAACTCAGACGGCGACTTCATCTGGAAAGTAAACATCGACGGCGAAGGTTCGATTTTCTCTAGATCGGAGATCTTCAAATCTCATCCCGTGGACCTCACCGTCGACTACCACAAATGCGGATTAAACGGCGTCGTTTTCATCTCCGATGGGTACTTACTCGTCGTCCAATCAAATACCGGCAAATTGTATAAAGTCAACGTTAACGACGGAACGGCGAAGACTGTTAATTTAAACAAGGATTTAACGGCGGGTGATGGAATCGCCGTTAGAAGTGACGGCGTCGTTTTAGTAGTGAGTCAGCATAAACTTTATTATATAAAGAGTGAGAATAATTGGGACGAAGGAGTGGTGTTTGACGAAACTACCCTTGATGTGGAAGGGTTTGCTACGGCGGTTGTAGTAGGGAATAGGAAGAGGGTATATGTGTTATATGGGCATTTAATGGAGGGTATAATGGGAAATGGAAATAGAGAAGAATTTAGTATAGTTGAAATAGAGGAAAATGAAGATAAAGAAGATAATATATGGTTATTTGTGTTAGTTGGATTTGGATTAACTTATTTTTTGTTTTGGAGATTTCAAATGCGTAGACTTGTACAAAATATGGATAAGAGGGTAGCTTAGGTTTTGATTATTTTATTTTACTTGTTTTGTTGTAATTTATTTTGATTAATGACAAGTTTTTTTCATAGCAAATGATGAATAAACGCTACTATTAGAAACGAAAGTTTTTTCCATGGTGAATCATTGATAAATTTGTGTTACAGATTATGATTCTTTCACTCATTTTTTATCGAAGAGTTCATTGGGAAATAGTAGTTAGAATCAGAATTTTCACTAAGGAGGTTTAAAATATGAATAAGTAAACAAATTTCCTAATTTTAATAATGTATAAACTGTGTAGTTGAACTATTCTCCAAATCATTTACCACTAATTAGTGATACAAGTATTTTACCACACTATTTTTATTAATTGATGTCTAGTATTAGCTCTTGATAAATGATTTGGAGAATATTATTTAATGTTAAAGGTAAAACACGGAAAAAATAATTCTCTTCTTGATATATCTAAAGTGACAAATAAAAAATAAAAATCTATTTTAAAAATAAGTGACAAGTAAAAGTGAACGAATGAAGTACTTTTTAAGCCTAAAGTAAAGTAGAATTAAAAAATGTTTAAAAGCCACGAACACTTAAAAATGAGTCAATTCAATCTAACTTATTAATTGAAATAAGTTAATATTTGGATGGTTAAAGAATTTATTTTAACCACAATATTTTTAAAGATTTTGTATTTTAACTATTGTGACTTATAATACTTTTATATAATTTTTAAATATGTAAACTTTATTTCAAAAATTAAAATTTTTTCTCTGAATTCACGCGAATATTAATTAATTTGACCATCATACTCTGAATCAAGTCACTCAAATTTAAACATTTAAACAGATAAGAGTATACTAATTCAACAATTTGGCTCATATGCTAGAGAACGTGTGGCAAACCTAAATGAATAAATAAAAATGTTTCTATCTCTTATAAATTACATTTTCATTCAGATAGACATTTCATTTCAATAATTCATCAAAAATTATCGTAGAAAATGAATGAAAAATTCAAATAAAATTAGTTAGAAATTGCTTTCTAAAAGATATTGAAAGAGAAAGATCAATGAATAGAAAGCTATTAGACCTCAATCTTATTATTTACATCATTCAACTAGTCAAGGAATGCCCTTGTTTTGAATGTACCTTGTACATATTAAAGAGTTACTTTGCTTGTATGATTATTCAACTATTCAAATTGATGTATAAAGTTTTTTTTAAAAAAAATAAATTTATTTGTAATAAAAAAAGTCTTATTCGATTTTGATTATCGTACTATTTTATTGTTCTTATTGTTTCTTTTGTCAATTGTACACTGCTTTTCTTATTTTACTGATATGCTTTCTTTATTACTTTATCCATCGTTTTGACATACTTGAACCTATGATCTTTCGGAAACAGTCTTTATATTTCCATGAAATAGTGATAAAATCTGTGTACACTCTATCTTCCATAGATCTTACATAGTGAAATTTCATTAATATATTATTGTTGTTGTAATAAAAAAAATCACTTTACTATTGTTACGTCATATCAAATATACTCATAGTCGTAGAGTATATTTTCAGCAACAATTTAATAACGTGACACAATATTTGAAATCAAAAGAATACAAAAGGAATCCAATCAATATAGAACTATTCGACTCATGAACCCAACTTGACATGGACAGATGTGTGTTACTTATGAGTTCGGCCAAATTTTTGAATTTTGGTTCAAACTCTGAATTTATAGTAAGAAATTCATTGAATATATAATAAATTATTAATTTAGAATCTAATAATTTATAAAAATTAAAATTCAAACTCATAAACTTTAAATTTTGATTCTGGCTCTACAACTCATCTTAATCACATGAAAAAAGTTAGTGTGCTTGGAAAAAATATTCAGAAGGAATGCTTGTTATATTATATATTAAAAAAATAATAATTAACGTGATAGATTCTATCAAACTATTTCTATTAATTGATGTTTAGTTTTACGTCTTGAAAAATGATTTCAGAAATAAGTAATTAATACTAAGAACAAAATATGAAGAGAAAAAAATCTTAATATATTAAAAGTGAAAAACTATTTTGAAATAGTGCACATGAACCTAAGGAGTGAATTGTTTGATATAACAATAGTAAATTGACTTTTTTATACAAAACAAAGAAGAATAACTTTGCTATTCTATTTTCATTAATCGAATGACTTTTCTGTTACAAAATATATAAGAAGAAAGGAAAATAACTTTATTACATCATTTACAATAGTTGAATGATCATATAAGCGATCAAACTCTACCTGAAATAACCTAACTATATAGTTTAGAAATAAATATGAATGTATGATGAATATAACCTTCTCAGACTCCACTCAGTGAGATTTCACCGAATTTGTTAACATTATGGACATATGACATAATCTAGATGAAATGAAAATTTGTTTTGATTGAAACGATCAAGCTTGTTATGGCATGGAGATGGACCAGAAGGTGGGACTGGTCCTCTTGGAAGTTGATTTTGTAGCAAATAATTCTTTTCAATATCTCTTATGCTTGAAACCATATTTATTGATGTAATTAGTAGAACAAGAAGAAAAATCAAACCTCTAAGATCAAATTTATACATTTTGATCCCTTTGCTCTTTTTGCAATCTTCTTGTTTTCTTGTATTTGTTTTTGAATGGGAAAAGAAAAGTATAGGATGTGTTGAAGTTTATATTATTCAAGAGGAAGAAAAGGTATACATCATGGGGCTAACTTGTGCAGCCAAAGAGGAAAAGATTTCAATGCCCTCTCTTTTAGACTTATTTATAACACCACAAAGTATTAAAGATGTGTTTGGTATGAAGAAAACATGTCTTTTTATGAAAAATGTTTTCGGAAAATAATCAGCTTATTTTTTGGTATATATTGAGGGTCTTTCTGAAACAATCTTACTAGCTATTTTTTCATGAAATAGGGATAAGGTTTGGCTACCCTTTATCTTCTCAAGATGGCACCTATGATTATAGTGGTGGAATCAGAACTTTCACTAAGGGGGTTCAAAATCTAAAGAAATAAACACAAACTAATTGAAGGGGGTTCGACATATACTATATACACATAAAAAATTATTTTAACCATATATAAATAGTACTCCCTTTGTCCCAATTTATGTGACACTTTTCGGATTTCGAGATTCAAACAAGTCTATCTTTGATCGTAATTTTTTCATATAATTATTTTGAATTGTCAATTATTGTGACTTATAGTACTTTTTACGTAGTTTACAAATATATATATATAAATTTCATTTCAAAAAATTGAAGATTTCACGAGCAAACTTCTAGTCAAACTTAAATTGTTTGACTCTCGAAAAATGAAAAGTGCCACATAAATAGAAACAAAGGGAGTATAATTTTTCGCATCCAAACCCCCTTATCATAAGGTGGCTCCGCCCCTGCCTATGAAATTACATTGGGTATGTTGTTAAGTTATTATTGTTACAAATCAAACATGAGAAAATCGGACAATATTTTTTGAAAAATATTTTAATCCATACCAAACACACTCTAAGGGGTTGTTTACTATAATGGACAAACATAAATAGTATAGGGTAAAAATTTAATCTCTTGTTTAATTGCTAATTCTAAAATAAGTTATATCAAAATTAGTAATTAGTATCAGCAACTATCCCTGATAGAGGATGGTATAACAGTGCCATGATTAGTTATCTCATGATAAAAATAATAAAATGACAGAAATATCATAGGGTCTCTCAAAGTCCCTTTCTATTTAATAAGATAGACGTATTTTTGTAAACAACCAACTTTTAAAAAAAAATTATGTTATGCATGTTATTTATAATATACCAAATCAAACAGTCATTAAAAGATAATATCAAAATAACTAATCTCAATATAACTTGTCTTCAAAAATAAAGAATAATTTGATAAAGTGTATAAGATTAATATTAAATATAGTGTATTAGTAATGCTGAAATCAATATTAATGAAATTAATTGTGCTAAAATTAATTATACTGATAATTAATTAATTAATTAATGAAATAATTAGTTGGACAACTTTGAAATTATCATTAAAAATTGCACATTAAATGATATGAAGTGGCGGCCATTTTGAGAAGTCTAAAAGTAGTTTCTTAGTTAGGTTATAGCCGTCCGTTTCTATTTACTCCTCATATTAGTCAAAAAAAAAAAAAAACTATACTCTATATTTCATTTCTTAGTTTTAATTTGCTTGGACAAATCATTTATAAAAAATAATTAAAAATTTTAATTTTATGATCCTAAAATAAAAATACATATAATGTATGAAAATATTATTTTAGTTTCATGATCTTAAACATGTTATATAAGTATTAAAAAAGAAAGTAAGATATAAATTAAAATCAAGAAATCATTTTTTAATTTTTTTTATATCATTATTAGAGTGGTCATTTATTAAAAAAGAAACTAATGTGTTATTCAAAGATAAAAACAAATAAATAAGAATAAACAATCATTCAATTCTCTTGTCATTAATATTTTCTTAAAAAGAAGATTCAAAATAGGAACCTGTAGGGCAATCTGATGCACTAAAGCTCGTGCTATGTGCAAGATTCGGGAAAAGGTGCAACCACAAGAGTCTATTGTACACAATGTTACCTTGTATTTCTGTCAAAGGTTGCTTCAATACGATCGAACATGTCAACTAAATAGAAAGAGAGGGAGTATATTTACTCATTAACAATATTTTCAAAAAAAAAAAAAAAGAGATTATTTAAAAGGTTTTCCCATCGTGAATTAGTGAGAAATTTATGTCATAAAATATAATTTTCTCACTCATTTCTCACTAAACCAGATCAGTAAAACAAAATGCATGATGAAAAATAGTTTCTCACTGAAATGATAAGAAATATTTTCTTATTTTATTTCATATGAAAACAGTACTATTTTTTTCTTTCTCACCGATTCAATCAATTATATATCAATAACGAAAATAGCCTCTGAACATTTTTCAATGGAAAAATAATGTCTTTTTCATAGAATTTTAAATCTTAAATGCGTTGTAAATTTTTTTTAAAAACGTGACATTTGTATACATATAATATATCTGGCCGACGGCTAAATTGATTGTACACTCTAAAAGAAGTACTACTCATAATTTGGTCAGTTTTTGTACCAAACACACAAACTCTCTCGAGAGAAATGACAATCAATATGTTAGGGGAAAAAATGGAAACTTACATAAATCTTATTATATAGTTTAGAAGCTAATTATTTAAATATATCCTAATTTGTAATACTACAATTCTATCAGATTTTGGTATGTCCAAATACGTGTATCTCGAGATACACATAGTCAAAATTAGATGTAATTTGTTTTAGATACACTGAATACATGTATTCAAGTGGATTTACATGTACCTGGGATACGTAACAAATCTCCCTCGCCTATCTCCCATCTCGCTCGCCACTCTCCTATGTATCCCAGATACATGCGAATCACACTAGATACATGTATCTAGTATATATCTAGTGTGATTTTTATGTATCTGGGATACATATATAATAAATGTTGCTCGCCTCTCACCCTGTTTTAGTATATCTTATAGCAAAAATATATGTATCTAAGTGTATATATATTTCTCAATATATTTAATAGAAAGCTCTTAATTAGTGGTAAGTTATGTAATATTTTTAAAATAAAAATAATAATAAGAGTATATATGATAATAAAATATGTCTAATTATGTAATCTCTTTAAAACAAATTAATTACGTCTAAAATGAGCTAGTCTAGCTATTGATAGTTTAAGCAAACTTATTACATAAAAGGTCCAAAAATAGCACTTCAAATCTTTGCAAAAATAACCCTAAAATGGTCTACCTTTTAATCTGTGATGAACATTTGGGTCGAATTAATGTGACCCTCTCAATCGCTGGCAGATGACTGTCTCGTCTATCTGCTAACCTTCTATCTTAATCTTCGACCTTCATATCTTTTTATTTAAGATTATGTCCTTAATAAACTACAAATAATTTATATCTTATCTAATCACCTCTCTCGATATTTTTGCGATCAATTTTAATATACAAGATAAACATCAATAGCAAACCCTCCAATACCACTGACAGACAAACTCACGATTATAGTCTATACTTTTTTAATATAAAAAATTTCTTTTTTAAAAAGCATTACCACTTTCCTTGTCCAAGTTTATGGTCAAAGTGACAATTTCAAGTCAGTGCACCTCATTTACATTGACCAACTTGCATTAGTATGAAATGTAATAATAATAATATACATTGATTTAGATGTGAAATTAATAATTATTGCCTAATTTTAGGGGTCTAGGTATTCTTCCAAATTATTCTAGTTTCATACCTAAAAAGATTTAGAGAGAAATATTGATAGATACCCAAACTAAGGCCTTATTTGTTGTTAAAACTTAAAAGGGTAAAAAGAAAAGGAAAGGACTCATTGTTTTCATTCAAATTAAGACGTTAGAATAGGAATACATATTTAATTATTATGATATTGTCTTTAGATCTAAATACTGAATAATTAAAAATTATTTATGTTTCACATCCGAATATGCATAATTTATTTAGTTTTAAAAACACAATAAATATACAATTCATATAAAAATAATTCCATATTAAAATATATAAAATTATTACTTGATAAAATTTTTAAAATATTATGTTTGCTAGTGATGGTAAAAAAAAGGTTTATAGTGGTGGTGGTAATGGTTAGTGTTAGCGACTAGCTAGTAATGAAGGTGTGATAGTTCTGATAGTAGAGATGGTTGGTGTTATAGTGACTGGTGCGACGGTGGCAATTAATTAGTAGAAGTGGTGATAGTTGTAATGACAAAGTTGATTGATGTTAGTAGTTGGTGGTGTTGATGATAGTGGCTAAAGAATGTGTGATGATCGATGATGTGTTGGTGGACGTAGTTGGTGGCGGTGCTAATAGTGATAGTAGAGATGGTTGGTAGTAGAATTAGCCACAGTGTAGGTAGTGGCAGATAACAATGGTGGATGTGGCTGTGACGACAACAAGGGTGATAGCGATGGTGGTGGCTGAAAATATGTGGTGATTGTCAATGTGTTAGTGGTAGTTGACGGCAGTAATAGTGTGGAGGTGATTAGTAGCTAATAGAAATTGACTGCAGTGATGGAGGAGGATGTGGCGATGGCCGATGGTGAGGATGATGATAATGATAGAGGTGGTAGGTATGATAACTATTGACAGTAATGATAAACAATTATGGGCGCTAGTGGTGATTGTGATGACAAAGGTAATTAATAATGATTGACAATAATAGTGTTGATTGTGATAATAAAGATGGTTACTGATGATGAAGGGTGATTTTCAGTACAAAAATACTTTATAATGAATTTTTTTTATATTTATTTCTCTTCCTAAAATAATGCACCATTTAGAAATCAATAGAATAGAAGAAAATAAAAATAAAATAGAATAGAAGAAAATTAAAGTAAAAAATACAATACTCCATTAAGCAATAGGACATTATTGATTTGAGAAGCTTTTATTTTCTTTTTTCAAATAATTGAGTGCATTTTTTAAAAAGATTTTTGAAAAAGAGAAAAATTATTTTCATTTCCTATGACTTGTCCACTAATTAGTCTGCCCCTTAAATGGACAAAAGAAATTATTCAATTAGTCAAAACTTTAATCTCCATCAGTCCTTGTTTTATCTTCTTTTTTTGTTTTTTTTTTGGTCTTTTCTTTCTATTTTTCATGACAAGGCCAGAACTTCTATCCAACAATTGAGAAATTTACTATTTTCTCTGTTTCATATTAGTTGTCACATTTATTTATTTTTATAAATTAATCTAATTAATATTCAGTGTTTATTGGATTAGATAATCTAATATTTTAAAATTACAATTTGAATATTTAAAAACTATATGAAAAATATTGTAAATTATAATTCTTTCATATCAATTTGATGAAAACATATATCTCAAAATGTTAGTCAAAGTTTATGTAATTCAACTCTCACAAAATGAAGCAAAATAAGTATTTTGAAACTAAGTAACTAACTAGGGGAAAAAATCCCACTTTTGCAATGTCAAATCATGGAAACAAATATAGACCACCACTTACTATAATGTTTTAGTGCAACAAATGAAAAGGTGAAAATAGTTTCCTAAGTTCTCAGAGAATAATTGAAGAGTATAAGTCTTTAATTAGCTTGATAATTAAGTAGACAATAATATACAAGATGAGATGAAATCATCCACTTTTAAAATTGAAACGTGTTGATTATTCAATTAAGTAAAAAAAAATGTGTGTGGAGGGGGGCGGGGGGTGCACAAGCTGCTTCGTTTAGCAGCACGACACTTTTATTGCTCTCTCATAATTTCATTTTCAATATTTAGGCTTCTCTCATTTCGCTCGCCACTATTATGGAGGGTGGACTAAGAAAGTTAGAGAGTTCATTTTTGTTTGTACAAACTGATCTAGCTACGACAATAATAATTTAATAAATAAAGTGTAAAAAATAAAATATATATTAACTTGTATCGTATATTTCATTATATTCTCAAAACTTTAAATCGAGATATTTGTTTATCTTCCTTCAATTTCCCAAAAACATAGGACAGTGTAACCCTAACCCTATTACTTTCCAAGAAGGAATTATTTGGATTATGAGATAATAAAAAAAGGTTTTCTTTTGTCTATTTAAGAAACCCACCATGTACAACCAATCGATTTAACTATTTTACTTTTTTAAATGCTACTAATATTTTCAAAAAGTAAGATGATGGCTACAATTTGGGAAAACCATATAGTAATATAGTATTCTCACACTTTCATTGGTCATAGAATGTTTACTTTATTAAATACTTCCTTAATAATTTTAATTTGTTTTTTCGATTTTGACTTCACACGAAAAATTTTAAAAGTAAAAAAAAATTAGTCTTAAGATCTAAATTAAAGATATATAGAATCTATTATGTTTTTTAATCTTGTGATTTTAAACATGTAACGTGAAAATTCAAAATTAAAAAATTACCCAAAAGAAGTTGTCTTCTTTTTTACAGATTAAAAAAGACATAGAAAAACAAATTGAATCCTTCTATATATTTTATTTTTTCATCTGTACTTTTGTATTGATATTAATTAATTAATAAAACTTAAGTGGAATATTTCTTGGGAACAATGTGAACTTTCCCTAGAAAAAAGGCATCACAAACAATAACACCATTTTAGGGTCAAAACGAATCATTATTAAGTCTCTAATTTTAAAAAAGAAATAGCTATATAACTAATGATGTTTGTTGAAGGTGCTCCCATATATAGCTATAAAAAAATGATACCCATTCACTCTTTCTTACTTGTTATTAGTTAAATATACTAAAAATAAATTTATTTAGCAAATTGCAACAAGTTCTTTTTTAAAATTTTACCTTTACTATTATTAAATATTAAGTAACATTTCTCAAACTAATTAGACTAGTTTTAATCATCAATTATATATTGAACAAGTAAAAATATTCAGAAAGATCATGTAGTATTGTGGTTTTCTTTTTAGGGAGGTCATTGACCGGCTTAAATATTATTTACGTTGAAGTGGAAGGCCGACTGAAATGAGCTAAGAATCGGATCATAAATTACTCCGTCCAATTTTTACTAAATTTTAAACTCAAAATTTGTTTTCTTGCAATTTGTCTAAGTATCTAATAAATTTTCTCCCTTATATTAAAAAAATATTCTTAAAAATATTTAGATAAAAAATTTCATGAGTCGATCTAAACTACTTATTAGCTCATTTTTATAATAATCTAAACTAAGCGAATCAAAATAAACTCAGTTAATAAAATACATATATAAACAAATTAAATCGATCACAATTTTATAACCTGATTTTGACTTCCCTACTCAATCCCATAACCCCCCCCCCCCCCCAAATTAAATATAAATGTATGTTTTAAATGTTGGAATTAATTTGTAGTGGCCAGCCTATGGATCCAAGAATTTAATGACCGCGGCTCCCAAAAAGTCATCTCATTATAATATTAAATGTGATTAGATATGAAATGGCAAATAAATAGAGAAATCCTAAATGGCCAGAAATTTAAAAAAATTATAATATCTTTTTTATTTTAAAATAAATTGATTTTTTTCTTTTCTTTTAGGAAAAATTCTTTTGGCCAGAGAATGTGGCCAGAATGGTAAAATATCATATTTCACACTATATTATTTTACCTTGTTGAACATTTTTACCCTTTTAACTTTAATACATTTTATTAAAAAATAAAAAAAAGATCAATTTATTTTAAAATAAAAAGAATATTATAGACTTTTTAAATTTCTGACCAAATTCTGGCCAAATTTTCTGGCCATTTAGCATTACCCATTAAACTTTCTTTAACAAAATATTCACTCTTATCTTTTTTTTTCATAATATTCTTTCTTTTATCTCTTTTTAATAAATTTTAAAAAAATCTTTGCAATTATAATATTGAAATTTGTGTATGTGTCCTTCACTTAAATTTTTTATGCTAAGTAATTAATATTTATTATTTTTAAGAATAATTATTACTAACACCAAAATGAAAAAAAATTGCACCTAATTATATCTAATTTTTCTAAAATAATAATATTTTTTTTGGACTGTTTATTTTAATATGAAGGACAAGTTAAATGTTTTGTAGGAAATAGGTTAAGTACTACTTTTTTATAAGGTCAAAATAGCACAAAAAAATGCAAAGTAAAGTAAACAAAAATGAATATTTAAGGAAAAAAAATGTTAAGAAACTACTCCAACTATTGAGTAGTACCAATATAACCTCAATTGTTTGACCCCTAAAAAAACAATTGAAAAATGCACGCAAGGAATGTATAACATGTATTATACATAAGTATTTAATTATAAATAATACTCCCTCCGTCTAACAATAGTTGTCCACTATATTATTTTGAGATGTCCAACAATACTTGTCCACTATATTATTTTGAGATGTCCAACAATAGTTGTCCACTTTATAAAATCAATGGATAATTTTACATTTAATTTCTAATTTACACTTATCATTATAGTTATTTCTCTATTACATTTTTTAAGACATTATATATTTAAAGAGTGATATAGTAAATTATCCTTCTATTTAAAATTTCTTAAGAAGTGTGCAAAATTAATAACGGACAAGTATGGTTGAATTGAGGAAGTATATATTTTTATTTCATTTAAGTATAATAAATTAATATAATTTAATGTAAATATCAGTATATATATATATCATGAATTATCCTATCGAAAATAAGAAGTTATAAATTGCCTTCAAACTATTGACAATATATTCAACGGTTCAACCTAGGTGATGACTCATGAATCATGATGATTTATGGGAAACAATTAATTTAATAGTTTTAAAATGGGCTAGCTTTGGGTCATAAAAGTCTTCTCTCTTATCCTTCAATTTTAATTTCCTTACATGCATAAATGACACAAAATGGTGAAGAAATGATGTGTCACCTTTTTTAAAAAAATTATTTGAGAAAAACTTTTGTGGGGGTGCACCTAGAAAGGCTAAAACCCTAAAAAGTTTAATTAAACTTATCGATTTAGATTAATTTAAATTTACATCGAACAAAAGAAGGTATTTGACTAATTTTATAAATTGATTAAATCAACTTATAAATATGATTTGTTTGTGTATTTTGGTAACATGATTTAATATTTAACTAAGTTTATAAGCTAATTAAATTAACTTATAAATATGATTTGTTTGTGTATTTTTTGTCAAATTCTTTAATTGTTTATTAGTAACATTTTCGATACAAACGTGCAACTTTTTATTTATAAAATAATTTTTAGACTTCAAATAATTTTCAGTATTTGTAGCTTATCAACTATTTACAATCAGCTAATTCAGACAGATTCTAAATCTATCAAGGAGTAGGCCAGCTGTTCTCTCTTTATTGTCATCAATATAAGACGTTCTCTAAAATTCAAGTTAATGACAGAGAAATCCAACAAACCTATCACATAACTCGATAAGTACCTAAAACAATTTCTTTAGCACTAAAAAAAAGCCCTTTAAGATCACCTGAATAATATTGGAGACAAATTTGAGAATCTCTTAGGTGTTAATACAAGTAAACATGAAGAAGGAAACAAAAGAGATTCAATCCTTCAATTAATTGTGTAATAGAAATATTGGAAAAAATTGAGGAAATGTTTGTGAATTATTAATAATTCAAGAAAAAAGCCAAGAAGAAAAAGAGAGTAGTATTACAAAGGGGGTGCAAATTTAGGAAAAAGACAGACAAATACATGAGGCAATTTGGCAAAAAGCAAAACATAACTTGAAAATTGACACATGGATGTTGTCTTCTTAACAAACCTAAGCCCTAGGTTTAGTGATATTGGTCTCAATTTATTTGTCTGATGTTGATATGATATAAAATTTATAAAAATAATTTATTTGTATTTTACAATCTTAAATTAAAAAAAATATAAATATATTAAAATATTTTTAATTTTGTGATCATAAATATATCAGATGAATAGTTAACATTAAGAAATTACAAAATAAAAATAGAAAATAAATTAAGTGCAACAAATCTTTTTTTGGGTTTTCTAGACAATATGGATCATATGGTATATTATTCAAGATTTTCTTGTGTGGTAATTTACTTGGAATTCTAATTCAATGGGTAGAATTATTATGTACTACCTCACTTTTGGTTCCATTTTCTCTCATCAAATTTATTTTTTATAATCACACAAATATTATAATATTATGACATTAGAATGAATTTTAAAAGTCTTTATTTTTTAATTTTTTTTTGCGTACAATCAAATATAGTTCACATAAATTAAAATAATAAGGATTATTTATTAAAGTAAGATGGAGATGGGAGATTATTCCTTTTTCCTCAAAATCGAAGCAGCTATATTTCCTTCATTTCTAAGCATTTCCAATAAGGGAAAAAGAGGGGTAAGTGTGGACGTTTGGTATTTGGTTCGGATTTTTTGAATTTGGTAATTGATAGTTAAAAGTAGATACTAATATCAATTTTTTAAAATTTTGATTTGATAATTCGGTAAATGGTAAATTAAACTTCGATTTAGAACGGTATTTGGCAATACCGTATTGAAATTATAGCCGATTGTATTACAAAGTTAATACTATTTCTCCAATCATTTCTATTTTTTTTTGTGGAGACACGATATAATACAAGATCAATAAGTAAAACGACATAAAAAAAAACAAATAGATCTGGATTGTTCATGCTTATTCTCTAACTTTTTCTTTGGACTTGTACTAACGAGTAATCAATATGTTGATATATGACCTTTATTAAGTAAATAATTTGGTATTCGACAAATACCAAATACCAAATACCAAATGGTACTAATGTCTCATACCAAATCCAAACCCGAATACCATAATTCTAAAATTTTACTCTTGAATACCATACCAAATACCAAATTATCGAATGTTAAATTACTAATTTTTTTACTCAATTCGATAATTTGATTTTCGATATTTTATAGGTAGCCCTAAAGAGGGAAAATAAACTGTTTGGACACAACATTCTAATGGGCTACTTTTTTTAGAGTAACTTCTAACCAGAGAAGTCTTGACGTAACTGATAAAATTATTATTATGTGATCGAGAAATCACATATCTGAGTGATAAAAATAGCTTTTTACAAATAATATAAAATAAAATTACTTATAATTCAGCTCTTTTCTATATTTTACGTATAGCAAAAACATAAGGCATCGAACTGTCAACTACTATATTAGAGTTGTTGACAAACACTTTTTACATTCTTTTTCTCTTTTTGTTTGGTTATATGTGTTTTCATAAAATGTCAAGAAATAGGAAAAGACGTGAAAAGAGGAAAACTATGGAAAAAATTATGTAAATATGTATATACTTTAATTTAGAGAAAATGACAAAAATGGTGCTTTATTTTTAAGATGAGTTTCTACCCTAAAAATAATTGCTAGTATATGTTATAATGGAATATTATTATAACAAGGCTGACTATATGTAAAGAAACAAAAGGCATTAATTATGTGAAAAACCAAATGCAAATCTTTCTAGAAAATTACTTTTTAAAATTTAGTATTGATTAAAAATTAAATCAAAATCTAATTTAAATTTCAATATCTACGTGACACATGTTTGTAACTTTGTGTGTATAGATATTCTTACTTAAATATGGTACGATAAATTACTTAACCATGTAACTTGATACGATTCAATATAAATATTTGATGTGAATACGTTTTAACAATTCTAATACTATGAAAATAAAAAAGAAAATCTCCGCCATTGGTTAGCCGATAGGTTCGAATAAAAAGTAAGATATGAGAAGAACAGTATTTAAATTATTGAACATATATGTAGCATTTCTAATTAATATATCTTTTGTTCTATAAACTAAGGACGACAAAAAGTTATTGGAATAATTTAGAAAATAAAACTATATCAAGAATGATTTTTATACTATTAAAATGAATTTGTCATGTACCTCAAAAATAATGTCAACTTCATACTTTTATTATATAAAATTTATCAACATGGGGATAACCACAAAATTCTTTTTTATAAACATTTGCACTTGTTCATTTCGATGTTATCTAGTGCACTATGATATTTGCTTTGACTTTGGTTATCTGAAAATTAATTAGCAAAAATACACCGTTTAAATTCGTAAGAATAGTTGAGTTGGTGTAGCATATGTTATTCTAGAATGGAGATTATTGATTGATTACTTTCATTGACGTCTTTTAATTAAGCTTGTAGTCACATCAGAGTACGTAATTTTAATTCGACTCTTGTATAATTTATGAGCTATTGTATAAGAGCGAATTTATCTAGTAAGCACTCAAAAAATAACAATAGTAATTTTTTTTAGAGGTTCTAAAAAAAGGATAAAATTTGAGTACTCCATTAAAATATGTTTATTTAAAGAATCAAAACTATGAAAAAATATATTACTCGTGCAACACGCAAGCAAAGTGACATGGTGACAAAATTCCAACATAATATTTGGAGAAAAAAAAGCCAAAATCTCGAGATCATTTGATATGTGAGATAAAGATAATAATTTAAAATTAATTTTATTCTGCTTAACTTAAAATATTAGCTAATTTTATAATTGTTTTACTTTAACTTTTTTAAATTAAAATAATAAAATTAAATATTTTTATATAAAAAGCTCAAAAAAATATCCTTATCTATTTCGTTCCGCATACCAAATGATTCCTTACGACTTGCATACTGCAGCAGACATAATTCCATTCTCTGTTTCTGACCAATAGCAGCTCAAGAAATTCAATACTCTTTAAATAAGATTTAGAGGAATAAAATATTTAATATTATATATTATAATTTTAATAATAATAAATTCCAATGAGTGAGAAAAGAATGTAGAACAGGTTGAGATGGAATTAAATAATCAAGAAAGAAGAATACTTAATTCTAGTGGTTGAGAATCTAATTAAATAATAAAAATATTTTTTTTTAATATTTTAGATATATTTTTAAATGACATAACCATTCTAATATGATATCAAAACGATTAGAAATTTTAAGATCGATGCTTGACTCATGAAAGAGAATCAACCTGCATATAAGAGTGTGCATCGAATCTCATTGTCTACTACTATAAAAAGAATTTATATATGCTCGGCAATGAAAAAGATCAGACCGGCATGTGAATATGTGTCTTTTCTAACAATTTAAGCTTTTAGCGATATTCTGAATCAAATCTTATCACCATTCATTATCAAAAAGAATTTCACATGCTTAACCCATGACTAAGAATTTCATGTACGTGTTGAGACTATAATTGAATAACAAAAAATGTGCTTTCTAAAAAGTGAAACTTTAAACAAAGTTAAGATCATAATTGAAGAAGGCCTTATCTTCTAGATTATCCAAGCAAGTCATTAAGCTATTGAATCCTTCTAATCGTTTCTTCATCTTTAAACTCATATTTCGAATCCAAGCCCTTCAAATACGAAATCATTTTTATTAGAAAGATTTTTATCCAAATATAAAATTATCCAACACAAATATAAAAACATCAATCTTAGGCGAATATCAAACTCCAGGTGAGAAATCAAAAAAACAAATAAAGATCCAAAAAAGAGCACAAGTTTGACATTATTTAATATTATAGTATCTTGATAATAAATTCCAATTGTAACCAATGAGTGAGAAAAGAATAGAGAACAGTTTGAGAAAACAATTAAATAATGATATATAAACCAAATAAATAAAAAAGAATATACAACAGGTTCAAAAAAGGGTGTCATTTTCTTGAACATAAACCTTAAGAAAGATAAAGTGGATAGTGATTGAAAGCAAAAGCTACATAGAAATAGAGAGTTGTATTTTGTAATGAATTTTTTTTGTATATAAGCATGTGGATTTTTTATTTAGCTAAGCTGCATGTTGATATACACACAAATACAAAAAAAGTGTATTTTAATGGATTATTATTTTAATGTTAGTTTGAGAAGTGAAAAATGAAATTGAAAGCAAAAGCCATGCTAGGGAAAATGGGAAAGAGAGATAAAATATTGTTCTTGTTGAAGAAGCAGAAGCAGCAGATTATGGTTATAATGTACATGGAGATTAGAGCCACTAGAAAAGGGAAAAATTTCACTTCTATACTCTTCGTTTTTCTCCTTTTCATTTTTGTACTCTTTGTTCTTTAAAACCATTTATAATCCATCAAAGATTGGAACTTTAATCTTTTTTGTGTTTTCTTGATCTGGATTCTTTTGTTTTGACACTTTTCTGCTTGTGGGGTTCTTGTTTTTTGGGGTTTTGGTTAGTTTAACTAGTTTATTTGGGTACCAAGCTCTGGATTTTGTGTTTCTTGACACTTTTCTGTTGGTGGGGTTCTTGTTTTTTGGGATTTTGGTAAGTATAACTAGTTTATATGGGTACCTAGCTCTGGATTTTGTGTTTCTTGTAATGAAAAATTGGATCTTGGGAACTATTGTTGATGATTCTGGGATTGGTTGAGCTTATGTGTTTAGGTTTGAATATCTATAGATTGGTCAAAAGCACTTTAATTGCACTCCTTATTTGTTTTCAAGATTTTATACTTCCAGGTCATGTCATTGGTGTACATACCATACCTGGTGTCACTCTAAATTACTGTAATCTGTTTTCCCCCTTTCCAATATATAGTGATTTCTGGGGGAATTTTTTTTCACATACATTCTTTAAAGAAAAAAGATTATATACTTTATGTAAATTGCAGAAAAGAAAAAAAAAACCCCATTTTTTGTTGTGGGGTTTGATAGTTTCCATTGTGTTTAGATACAGATTAGGAGAAAAAGTTATGAACTTTGATAAATTGAGGCAGAATTGTGTTGTCATTCTTGGCGGGGTTTACTCATTACTTCCAGTCTATGGGAGTATCTGAAAGTTCAATTTTTTATTTGATTGAGAAAGTTAAATCTTGGATTTCGTGGGGAACGAGTGGATTAAACATGGATGTTGACAGTGGAAAAACCTGTTGGGAATGCAAGATGAGGTTTACTGATTCTTGCAACAAGTACAATTGCCAAATTTGCAATGGAATTTTCTGTGGTGATTGTTGGACGCACAGTAATGGATGTTTGGATGTTGTTGCATCTGGATCAGAAGGGGAAGTGGTTGATATAAAATCTTGCAAGTTTTGTTCTGAGTTAAGGACTTGGAATAATGGTGTTGGGAAGTATAGATACAAAACTTATCCTTTTGAGTCTCCTAGAGAAAGCACAGAATCAACATCACCAAATTTCAATAGTGACAGATTTGATGGTTATTCTTCACATACACCAGTTAAGAGTAGTTTTACAACCTTTTCAAGTCATCCGTCTCAGATATCTCTACGTCACTCACCAAGCAGGTACTGAGCAAGGATATCATATTTTAGTTTTTGTATTAACTTTGTTATCAATGTGATCTGCTTTTGAAATCTGTTAATATTAGATGGAAGAACATATATTCTGCATAATCATTAAATTATCTTATTGTTGATTTAGTTTTTTCGGACTCTGACATTGTTTGTACTAGAGATTGGAACTTTTATGTTTTCTCAAGATTTGTTTTGGATTAGTACCCAGAGATGTTTTATCTTGAAGTAGCAGATGATGCAAATATGAGATGCTGTGTCATATCTATGTTCTCTTCTAGGATATTCAACTTATAATCCTTTTGCTCATTGAACAGTACTCACATTTGTTTCAGTTGAGTGTGGAGTCCAATCAAACTATTCTTGTAGTTTCTTGTTCTTCGGTTTTGGTTATCAGCTGTGTTTTTTATTCTTTGATTATCACATTATTTTATTGTCATTATTGTTCTTTCCTCTGCGTGTTGTTTACTGCTCTCCATTTCACATTGTTTCGTTGTTGTTATTTCTCTCATTTTTCTATTCCCTTTTTCAAACTGCTTGGAAATGCTTTATTTAAGCTGATGGTCTATAGGAAACAACCTCTCTATCTCTACGAGGTAGGGGTAAGGTCTGTATACACTCTACCCTCCCCAGACCCCCCTTGTGGATTACACTTGGTATGTTGTTGTAAGCTGCTTTTGGGACACAGAAACTGTTAGTCTTGTTGGTAATAAAATTTGTTACTCTTTTGCTTAATAATTTCAGGAGTGATGAAGACAAAGGAGGGGATTTAACAAGCCAATTTTTTAGTCCGTCAAGTAGCTATTTTCATGATACTTCAGATATAGATTCGAGTAGTGTTAGTACTAGACATGAATTTTACAGTTTAAGGTCAGCTGGATCAAGTCCATCGGACAGCCCCTCTAGGATTCGTTTTACTTCCAATAGAGTTGGGCATTCTGTACAGCAAGATCAAAATGAGATCCCAAGGTCTCAGAATAATGGTCCCTTTGATCAAGAAGCCTCATATGTTTTAAGAAGGTTTGAGAAAGGGACGAAGGATCCAGAGACTGCTGATGCCAGTGTTGAAAATTTGTCTGTGTATCACAACCAATTAGAGAAGCAGCAAAAGCCGTTCGATCTTAGAAATAGTGATCTCATATGGTTTCCTCCTCCACTTGATGAAGATGATGAGGATGAAAATAATTTCTTCACATATGATGATGAGGATGATGAAATTGGAGAATCGGCTACAATATTTTCTTCAAGTGCAAGCCTTACCACCATGGATAAAGAGCATGTGGATCACAACGAACCTATGAAAGCTGTTGTACAGGGCCATTTCAGGGCTCTAGTCTTACAGTTATTGCAAGGTGAAGGAGTAGAGTCGGGGAAAGAAAGCGGTTCTGATGACTGGGTTGACATAGTTACATCACTAGCATGGCAAGCTGCGAATTTTGTGAAGCCAGATACTAGTGAAGGAGGCAGCATGGATCCTGGTTATTATGTTAAGGTGAAATGTGTAGCTTCTGGAAGTCCAAGGGAGAGGTAATTAGTCTTTTCTTTAAACATTTGCATCTTATGCTTGGTTAGTCATGTCTCATCATTCAGTTTTGTTTCAATGCAGCACCCTTGTTAAAGGAGTAGTCTGTACGAAGAATATTAAACACAAGCGAATGAATTCACACTGCAAAAATGCTAGATTGCTTCTGTTAGGAGGAGCACTTGAGTACCAAAAAGTTCCCAATCAATTGGCCTCTTTTAACACATTATTGCAACAGGTATTTGGTAGATTTGTCTATCTTTCTATGATTTGAGAATTTGAGATAAGAGTAATTAGGGACAAGTTTATGAGTTCTATTATTCTAACAGGAAAGGGAGCATCTGAAGATGATTGTTTCAAAAATTGAGGCCCACCATCCTAATGTGCTACTTGTGGAAAAAAGTGTATCTTCTCATGCTCAGGAGTATCTACTGGAAAAAGAGATCTCTTTGGTGTTAAATGTTAAGCGGCCACTGCTGGAGCGGATAGCCAGGTGCACTGGTGCTCTTATAACCCCGTCCATCGATAACATAGCCATGGCTAGATTGGGATATTGTGAGCTCTTTCATTTAGAAAAAGTTTCTGAAGAGCATGAACCTCCAAACCAGTTCAACAAGAAGCCATCAAAAACTTTGATGTTTTTTGATGGTTGTCCCAGGCGTTTAGGTTGCACGGTAATTCTGTCTGCCTCAGACTTCAAAAATTATTTTTTCTTCTGCTAAAACTTTTAAATGTTTGAGCTCTAATTAAGACTTATATCATGCATATTTCATAAGTACATTGGATTCAAAAAGTACGTTGTGCTAAAATTGTGAAACTCTCTATGGCTTAGTTCTTTGATATTCTCTTATTTATAGCCTATGTCTACTATTTATGCAGAACACCCTCGCCCACTCTTACACTCTTAGTAAGAAACAGAACAAAGGCCGGACTGGTTGTTCTGCTGGTCTTCTCTTCCCATGAATGGATAAATTTCAAATGTCACCTGCTTGTTATGTAATTTATTTGGAAGTGTTTTAGACCAGTCTCTGAGCGCGACATGTCCACTTCTTTCCACACTTTTGAATCCACAATATATAATACTCCTATGATTATAGTTGTGCTTGCAATTCATAAATGATTTGAATTCACTGACAAACTTTTATGCCCTGGACACCTTAATGTTAATTCGGCGGTTTCATGTTCCCAATAGCTATAATAACAAATATTCACGAAATGATTATTCATGTAGTGTCATTTGGGGAATCTTAATGATGTAAGTGAAAAGGATCAGTGGTCTTACTATTCACAGCAAACCTTGACATATTGTGCGAAGCTATATCATGGAAAGTAAGTGTTTTCTCGAAGGGAAGACAACTTTTTTCCTCGGGAGCAATGGGAGGGAAAAGAGAAGACAGTATAAGCCAAAGAAAACCATAGAGTGAAATTGATTGGTTCTTGTACACTCATGTTTGTCCAGTGTAAGCTAGCAATGCAATCCAAGTGATTCACTAGAGCAAATCATCTGCTCTCATCTTTCTGTTTGACCTGTGAGTATTTCTGTACAAAACAGACCTACATCATATCTACTCGAAAAATACCTATACTTTATAATATCTCCTCTCTCTTTTAGTTTTAGACTCCCTTGCCTCTATAGTCTACACAATCTTTACTATTATTAATCATTTGTCTTAAATAAAATACTTATGTTGGGCCGTGTCTGATGACTTCTTCCGTGTCACTGAACATTCTCAATTCCAAGTAGTGGACATTTTACAAGAACTTCGTGAAATAGAAGTGGTCACTTATAACGTACACCATCTGCCATAGTGGATTATCACTCTAGTAAAATTTTATAGGTTGCTTATGCTTTGATCAGCTGTAGCTAATCATCAGGTACCAGTCTAAAATGCTGTATTGATTCTGAAAATGCTTAATTAACTTTCATCCTGTTCTTTAGTCACTGAATTGATCCCTACAATGGTCTTGAGTTTCCATAAATGGTTATGTGAGTTAAAAAAATATTAACTAAGGAAAAAAAAGATCTTAAGACTGCATTGTCATAAAGGATCAGCAGTTATATCTTAGTTTAAATAGCAAGAGGTTGAATTTGTAAACCGATATTGCTGCAGTTATATCTTAGTTTAAATATCAAGAGGTTGAATTTGTAAACCGATGTTAGTTATCCTTTCATTTGACATTTTGTAGGTCTTGCTGAGAGGTCTGTGTTGTGAAGAGCTCAAGCAGGTGAAGAATGTCTTCCAGTATGCCGTCTTTGCGGCATATCATCTGTCCCTTGAGACATCATTCCTTGCGGATGAGGGTGCTAGTCTACCTAAAGTTTCTGTTGCCATACCAGAGATGACATTTGCAGATAATGCTATTTCAGTGATTTCTCATACTGCTTCCCCGGCAAGACACCATAGAGTTGGTAATGGCCCACATAACCATGTACGATCTGCCAGCTGCAATGTGGACGTTGGGTTACCAGTATCGTTGGTGAAGCATCATTACCCTCCTTTTAAAGATCCAACCACCCTAGATGATACCATTGAAGGATCACGAGTAACTTTAGGTCAAGGGGAGTTTCAACCAAGAGAATCGCCAGATCTGTCAAAGCTTGAGATATCAGATGAATTTGAACCCTCTAGTGAATCATATTCAGCTGCTGACAGTCGTCAAAGCATACTAGTATCATTTTCAAGTCGATGTATTCTAAATGGAAGTGTATGTGAACGTTCTCGGCTTCTTCGCATAAAGTTTTATGGATCTTTTGACAAGCCACTCGGGCGATTTTTTCTGGATGATCTTTTTGGT
Source organism: Solanum raphanifolium (assembly GCA_036250405.1). Lineage (NCBI taxonomy): Eukaryota > Viridiplantae > Streptophyta > Magnoliopsida > Solanales > Solanaceae > Solanum > Solanum raphanifolium. The sequence goes on from JAJOOE010005705.1 coordinate 26,893, forward strand.
CAGGTAAAAGTTTACAGAAGTCATCTTGTTATCTCCAATTTTAGTACTTTCGAGCTATTTATGTATGGCACTTCATGTTCCAGGTACCTTCCTGTCAATCATGCAAGGAACCAGCTGAGGACCATGTCATTTGTTATACACACCAGCAAGGGAACCTTACTATACATGTTAGACGGCAACCCTCAGTGAAGCTGCCTGGTGAGTGGGACAACAAGATATGGATGTGGCATCGATGCCTCAAGTGTGCCCATATAGAAGGAGTCCCACCAGCAACTCACAGAGTAGTAATGTCAGATGCTGCTTGGGGACTCTCATTTGGTAAGTTCTTGGATCTTAGTTTTTCAAACAATGCAACTGCCAACCGTGTTGCTAGATGTGGTCATTCTCTCCAACGGGACTGCCTCCGGTTTTATGGGTGCGTACATCATAATATACCTTAACAATGTAGTTTGTCGTCTGCCAGTAATGTGCAATCACTCTGATCATTCAATTGTTGGATTTGCAGCTGCTATTTAGAGAATAAAATTTCCCCATTTGCCTTTACAGGTGTGGAAGTATGATTGCATTCTTCCGCTATTCTCCTATTGATATTCTGTCAGTTTGTCTACCTCCATCAACTCTTATGTTCAGTAGCTATGAAGAGCAGGATTGGTTACGGAAAGAAACAGATGAGGTGCAATGATGCTGCATGTTTGGGATTTTTCTGGTCGTCTTTTTTATTTTTAGTTTTAGCTTCCAATAGCTCTTATTAATACTATATTATGCTTCCTGTAGCTATTGTGCAAAGCCAAAGCCTTGTATGCAGAGATATCCAGTGCTTTTCGCAGGATTGAAGAGAAAAGATCCTCTTTAGAACATGATCTATCTGATAAACCTGAGCTGGATGACTGCATCATGGAGTTAAAAGACTTACTTATGAAAGAAAAGAGCGATTACCATGTAAGCACCAATTGGAGATTGATGTATAATACTTCTGCATGTTCCTTTTCATGGCAAATTATATGTATTCAAGTGTGTAGGATAAATGTACTCTTCTTCCTTATATTTGCTGCTTCTGTTTGTTTCTACAACAGGACTTGCTTCAAACTGCTGATGCAGAAACTTCAGAACGAGGGCAGGCAGTGGTTGACATTCTTGAACTAAATCGTTTGAGGCATTCCCTTGTGATTGCTTCACATGTTTGGGATCGTCGTCTTTTATCTGTGGAATCTCTCTTCCAAGAGACCTCTGGTTCAGAGTATACTGGATCTTGTAGTGAGCTGATAGATTGGAGAAATGACCCTCTCGAGCATGCCTATGAAGAGACCGAACCTGAATTCTCAAACTTAGATGAATATCGTCAGAAACCTTTTCAGTCTGAACAGGAGGAGACTCATGGGTCACCTTGTGGGCTGGAAGAGTCCATGTTTACCTCATGTGAGTTCGAGAAAACGCAGGACATGCATATGGAAGGAGAAAATGCAGTTAATGGAACACCCTTGGAACGAGTTCCTTCAGCTGGTTCTGTTCTTTCTGATCAGATAGATTCTGCTTGGACTGGTACTGACCGATCTCCCAAAAAAGCTCTGTTAAATATAACATTAAAAAGAAATGGATCTGAAGCTGCTCCTTTCAGACAACTGAGTCAACTTGATTATCCTCCTATTGCAAGGGTAAAATCACCAGCACGAGTTAAATCCTTCGACTCTGCACTGAGACTTCAAGAAAGAATCAAGAATGGATTGCCGCCTTCTTCACTGCATTTATCAGCAATTAGATCTTTTCATGCTTCTGGAGACTATAGAAATATGATCAGAGACCCTGTTATCAGTGTTCAGAGAACTTATTCTCTAATGTCACCTAATGAGGCTCAGAAGTTTAATCTCATAATGAATTCATCACCCTCGTTTATTTCTTATGCATCTCTTATACATGATGGACCCAGGTTAATGGTTCCACACAATGGCTTCAATGACATTGTAATAGCTGTTTATGACAATGAACCTACTAGCATAATATCGTATGCTCTTATTTCCAAAGAGTATAAAGAATGGGTGACTGATAAGCCAAATGTGGCTGAAAGGGGTTGGAACACGAATGGCCTCAGGAAGGAGAATGGAGTGGCCTCTAATGTTTCAAGATGGCAGTCTTTTGGCTCTCTAGACATGGATTATCTCCATCATGGAAGCCATGGTTCTGAAGATGCTTCCAGTACAATTAGTTCCATCTTTGCAGATTCCAAGACCTCCCCTCACCTAAGGATCTCTTTTGAGGACGAATCTTCAAATGCTGGCGGAAAAGTGAAGTTTTCTGTCACTTGTTACTTTGCTAAGCAGTTTGATGCTCTCAGGAAGAGATACTGTCCTGATGAACTGGACTTTATACGGTCTTTAAGCCGTTGTAAGAGATGGAGCGCTCAAGGCGGAAAGAGCAATGCTTATTTCGCTAAGTCATTGGATGAAAGATTCATAATAAAACAAGTTCAAAAAACTGAGTTAGAATCTTTTGAAGAATTTGGACCCAACTACTTCAAATATCTAACAGATTCTGTTAGCTCAAGAAGTCCAACTTGCCTTGCTAAAGTTCTAGGAATATATCAGGTTGGACTCCCTTTTTCTCTTTCTCTCTTTGTGTCTGTGCTATGCAGCATAGTTTGGTGGTGAATAGAAATACTTCTCCTTTCATTTTGATAATGTTAAACTTGGTGCAGAATCTTATTTTAATTTATGCTGCATATACTAGGTTTCGGTCAAACATATGACAGGAGGCAGGGAAACGAAAATGGACTTGATTGTGATGGAGAATCTCTTTTTTGGAAGAACAATATCTAAGGTCTATGATCTTAAGGGCTCTCTAAGGTCCCGTTACAATGCAGACACAACTGGGGAAAACAGTGTGTTGTTGGACATGAATCTTTTAGAAACTTTGCGTACCAAACCTATATTTCTTGGAAGCAAAGCAAAAAGAAGTCTGGAGAGAGCTATTTGGAATGATACATCCTTTTTAGCGGTAACTGCTCAGCTTCCAACTTTGAATCTCAAGATTTCTTATATTATATTAAAGCAACTACTATTGTGCGTCAGTCCCAATCAAGTTCGGGTTGGGTATATGAATCTTCATTGATCAAGTTTCTCCATTAAATTCATCTTAAGCCATCATTATACAAAATTTTCTCTATATCTCTTACTGGCATAATAACCTCTAATAGGCTAAAAGACTCCTAGAACTTAGAAGCATAGTATCCTAAGTACCATGTAAGAAATGCGATGATGGGGAGGGCACACTAGTCTCCTTTGGTTTTGTGAGAACTTTATCAACGAATACTTTAGGTTTTGCACACTGCTATATGCAAAACGTTTGTTGGAGTGAAAGGCGCTAAACTGATTGAAAATGTTCTCTTAGCTGGTTTACATTTGTTTATTAGTGCTCCATAGAGTTGAGTCGCCTCTTTCTCTTTATGCTTATAGTTTGAGTGATGACTAATGGAGTTTCTCTTCTTGGCAGTCGGTTGATGTGATGGATTACTCTTTGCTAGTTGGGGTGGACAAAGAGCGCAAGGAGCTAGTCTTAGGGATCATTGATTTTATGAGACAATATACTTGGGACAAGCACTTGGAGACATGGGTTAAGGCATCCGGCATACTTGGTGGACCAAAGAATGCATTACCAACTATTGTTTCTCCGATACAATACAAGAAAAGATTCAGAAAGGCGATGACAAGCTATTTTCTCACCCTGCCTGATCAATGGTCATCTTGAAACATCTTAAATTCATTACAAGAACTTTATATCAATAAGCAAAACCAAAATGGCATTTGCAAAGAACAGCAGCAAGGAAAGTTGATAAATTCCAGTTGGTCCATTATGTTCTTTTTTTAGTGTAGGATAGGAATAGTCCTTACTGGTATCTTGTATGTTGAGAAATCTGGCAAATGTATCATTTACAGACTTCATCTAGAAAATTGATCTCTTTTAGCAAACTACTTCCCATTCTTTGCAACTTTCTTCTGATATTGCTGTTATTAGACATTTTATCATCAATGTTAACATTGTGCATTGCTTAAATGACCTACTCGGGCGGGGTCATCTAGTCGTGGCTTGAAGCGGTGAGGGATGTTTTTTCCTTCCACTTTCGTGTTTGGGTTTGAGTCAAGTCAAGTGAAGAACTACCATAAAGAGCAAGTTGGTTAAGTATATTGTGGAGATTTTCTTCCTTCTACTTTTGTGTTTGGGTTTGAATCAAGTCGAGTGAAGAACTATAAAGAGAAAGTTGATTAAGTATATCAGAGATTTTCTTCCTTCTACTTTTGTGTTTGGGTTTGAGTCAAGTCGAGTGAAGAACTACCATAAAGAGCAAGTTGGTTAAGTATATTGTTGAGATTTTCTTCCTTCTGCTTTTGTGTTTGGGTTTGAGTCAAGTCGAAAGAAGAATCACCATAAAGAGCAAGTTGATTAAGTATATCGCGGGGATTATCTTTCTTCTACTTTTGTGTTTGGGTTTGAGTCAAGTTGAGTGAAGAACTACCATAAAGAGAAAGTTGGTAAAGTATATCGCAGAGATTTTCTTCCTTCTACTTTTGTGTTTGGGTTTGAGTCAAGTCGAGTAAAGAACTTCCATAAAGAGCAAGTTGGTTATGTATATCGCGGAGATTTTCTTCCTTCTACTTTTGTGTTCGGGTTTGAGTCAAGTCGAGTGAAGAACAAACCATAAAGAGCAAGTTAGTTAAGCGTAATATACATTTGTTAAATCAGCATCCAACTCAACTACACAATTCTCTTCTTGCTTGAAATGTACCTAATTTATTAGAAAAGCGACTAGTCACTTAAAAAATGAGCTCAACGGTGTTGAGGATCTCACATGACCGGGAAAAAGACGGTCTTTTTTATGCTTTTATGCAATTTAAAAGGTACTGCTACTTTTTATAAGAGTATTTGTCTAAATAGCTTTTTATTACTTTTTTTAAACGTCTTATTTATTAGCAAGCACTCCACTAATTAGAGCATTTAAGCTTAGATTTGATAAAATAAAATAAAAAGTACTTCAACAAATAACCTGTTGTTCGTTTAAGACGTCAACTACTCTAAAATAAATTGGGAAAAAGCACAAATATATTTCTGAACTATCGTAAATGGTATGCAGATATCCTCCGTTATACTTTTGGGACATTGGTGCTCCTGTCATCCAAAAACTAGAGCATATATGCTCTTCACTCTAACAGAAGATCACTAAATAGGGACACGTAACACAATCTTATCCGTCGATCCAATATTTAATAAATATCGATCGGTGGATAAGATTATGACACGTGTATGTCCATTAGTATAAAGGATATATATGCTCTAGTTTTTGGACAGCAGGGGCACCAATATCCCAAAAATATGATGGAGGATATCTATATACCATTTATGATAGTTCGGGATATATTTATCCTTTTTTCCAAATAAATTTAGTAAAATCATTAACATTACTGTTTTAAAATAATGTAGTATTGATTGTTTTCAAAATAGTATAATTTTTATTAATTAAATATATATTTGTCATTATTTTAGTTTTTTCTTTGCATGTGAAAGAGAACTAACTTTCAAAGCATTGACAATTGTTACAACCTTTTTAATTTTTATATATGTATGAATTACATTTTCTGTAAAGCACATGTGATCCTACTGGATATTGACAGGAGAGTGTCCTATTACATTGTATTATTTTGATAAAGACAATGTTTTGAATAAAGCGTATCATTTTCTGTCTTTACATAATGTTACGTATTTTTAGTTTGAAGGATAAACCTATAAGAAAAATCGAGTATGATAAAGTAAATGATTGAAAAGTTAAAGTAATGATGTGATCATACCATTTAGTCCTCACACAAAAATGAGTTTTTATTGCTACTTAATGATAGATGAAGGAAAAATATTTTATTTATAAATTCTTGTATTTTTTTTTATATATTTCTGTGTACTGAATATAACTAGTAACATCGTTATTTTTAAAAAAAAAACAAATTAAACTAGGACTAGAAACCACTCTAACTAATAAATCATAATTAAACATAAATAAGTAAATACCATAAATAACAAATGACTTGCTTGAATCGTCGTCGGACTCTTACCATTTTATCAAAGTCTTGAGGAACCTTTTTAATGCGCGTAGAATTATTTAGTATATTTAAGACCAACATTGTGTTATTTTCTAAGTTGAGTCACGACCAAGCAAAAAGTAGTTTGGACCAAGAAAAGTTTTGCCAGCCAATTTCCTCCTAGGGTGTTTTAGGTATGAAGGAAAAAAAAATCTATAAATAATTTTTAAAATTTATTTTTCTAGTATTAGGAATTTAGGATGATAAAGCAAATAAAATATTATTCTAAGAACATTTATATGTAATCTAGCAAAACTTTATGAAAATGAGATAAGGTGGTGAGTGAAGGTTCAGGAATCAGTGAAACCATTTTCTTTTTCTCGAAATTGGCTAATCAAATATGAGAAAATTGATCAATTTAGGAAGGCTACTTATCAATTTCAAAATCGATAACAATAAGTCAATAGCGTATAAGAAGAAATACTTTTTTAAAAGGAATACCATAATGTTGAATGTTGATCTTAGTTAGTGATTTAATCCTGGTAACAAAAGAGATATTTAGTGGCAAATATTTTTTTTAGCAGTAATATTTATTGCTATAAAAATATTTAGTAGCAAATGTGTCAATGTCATCTAGAGTTACTAAAGCCTTTAACGACATCTTATATAGTGTGTTAATTATAAATACTCATTTTTATTATTATCACTAAATATAATATAACGACAAGTGATCACCTATGAACAATGTTATAATAACTTTACGTACCATATTATTTTAAAATTTAAATCTGTCAAGCGGAAGAAGTTACATTCTTAAGAAAAAAAAAGCACCACTTCATCCAACCTCATAGTCATAGGTAAGTCGAACACGATAAAACATGAGAAAGGTGTTGGATATATAAAGAAATATACACATTAGGTAATATGAACATGTTTCAGCATTTTTGGTCAAAGATTTTGAAGTTGAAACTTCGACATGCATTTCACTTTGAATAAAATTTAAAGTTTTGTGAGTGAAAGTGAAATTTCTACCAAAAACTGATATGAGTTTAGTCTTGGGAGCTTAAAAATATTTTAAAGATAAAATTTTCAAAGTCCGATCAAATTTGATCCATACCAAACACTAGCTTAAACCTTGGAATAGCGCATGTTTAAGCTCAAGTCGAACGATATCACTATTTAATCAAGTGACATATAAATCAAGAAGACATTTGAGACCACAAAATTAAAGAGTATTTTGATACATTCTTCATATCTTTTATTTAAAATCAAAAGATTCAAAATTCTTCTTTATTTTCTTAAATTTCGTGTCAAATTAAAACCATACAAACAAATTCAAACAGAGCAAGTAATTTTTAGAAATGATGCCTCATTGATTGAGAGATCATGCTTGTACTTTTCCCTTTCAAAAGATCATGTTTCAACCAACTTGCACACGTCTTGACTAATTACATGAAATACCTACTACCTTCCACCAACACAAATACCGAGTAACGCTTCCTCATACACAGAAAATAAGGCTGCTGGCCATTATCCCAGAATCATTAACAGCAGATAGCATCAGTCCATGCCATTAGTACTATGGAATGAAAGATCTGTAGAAGCCAGAAAATATTATACTGATTCTTCTGCAGAAGGTAATGCTGCATCAATTTACAAGACATCACAAGTAGAAGGATAAAGGAAAAGAAAGTACAAATTTTCACATATCAAAATGTTTCATTTATACAGAATTGATAAATTTCCGTCACACCTTAGCGTGGCAAACATCAAATTGATCGATTAGTAACAAATAATGAAAATAAACAGGTCAAACGAATCAGTGACTCACTCGGAAACAGACTAAATAGATACGCTGATGCAACGAGCAATGAGAATGAATTATTTTCTCATGTTCGTTTTCTCAGATTTTATATCACACTATAAATGGAATCGTGTAATTCACGGTTAGGTAAGAATGAAAGAAGCAATTAATGAATCCTTCACTGATAGAATACCAGTCAAGGTTGCAGAGGTTTTCGAAGGTGCTCCAACAATGAAGTAGCCTTCCTCTTGGCCCTCTCTGTGCCAGTATTAGCAAGCTCTGTAAGAGGTATAAGTGCACCGAGCCTACAAAGGCAAGATAAATTCACAGTATCTCTTTTGCACAAGGAGAGCAAAATAGCAGCAGCATTCTCTTTATTACGAGGTAGACCTGTCCTTAGTAGATCTATCAATACAGGGATCGTGCTAGCTTTAGCTATGGCAGCCTTGGCCTCTTGGTGGCTGGCAAGAACTGAAAGAATTGTCAAAGCTTCATCAACCATGCAGTTGCTTGAATCTTTCAGCATCATTAATAGTGCTGGTATAATCCCTGCCCGAACAGCCCTGCCCTTGTTTCCTTGATATATGCATAAGTTAAATAATGCTGTTGCAGCGTCTTTCTTCCCTCTGGTGCTTCCAGTCTGAAGCAATTCTACCAGAGCTGGGATGGCCCCCGATGCACCTATTATAATTTTGTTCTCATCTCCAAGTGATAAACTAAAGATGGTCGCTGCAGCATTTTCTTTTGCTTCCATGCTTCCAGCTCTGAGAACTTGAACAATTGAAGGAACAGCACCGGCAAGCATGATAAGCCCCTTGTTGTTGTCAAATATAGAAAGGTTAAGAATAGAAGTGACGGCATTTTCTTGGATTTGACCGTCTTCAGATGTCAACAAGTTGACTAACACCGGGATTGCTCCAGCTTCAGCAATCAAAACTCTGTTGTCTGTGCTTCTTTTGGATAGAGACCGGATCTCCGCTACTGCAGCCCTCCGATCATCAGTGGACCTGCTTGAAAGTTTGCGTACAATTGCCTCAATAGCTGCTATATCCCCACTAACATCACGAAACGATCCATCACTTCGCTTTATTCTCCCATTTGCCAATGCAGTTGGCCGCTCTACATTGTTCTTTGCACACCAATCAGAAATGAGACTTCTTAAAGCAATATTTGGTGTCAGCGTAAGATCTTGGAGTATTTGCTGAGTTTTTGGGCATCTTGTGTTGCCACCGTCTATCCATCTTTGTATGAAAGATCTCTCGTAAGTCTGTAGGAATAAGAAAAGTCTACATTAAGCATTACTTCTAGCACACTACATTTGAAGATTTTACACCTAAAAAGAAACAATCCAAGAATAACTTCCATCTAAAAGCCAAAGATAGGCAAATATGCAGTCAAATGATAATGTATCAGACTGACAAGGACAGTACCTGTCCAGTGGCCACAATTACAGGATCCCTCATGAGCTCAAGGGATATAGGGCAAAGATACTCTTCAGGAATTATAGGAGAATTGGGCTTCTTATTCTCCACAAGATTCTTGCTGGGTGAGTCATCTTCCCTGGCCAAACCAGGACTTTTGGGAGAAGTAACCTCAGAATTTTTGGATGAATTCCTTAGATTTTCTGGTTCCTGAACTATCTGAACACAATCATTGCCATTTGGAGTGTTACCTAAGGGAAGATCTCCAAGTTTTGGCCTAACTTCATGATCAATATTGCCAACATTCTCTAGATGTAAACTTCCAACTCCCCTACTGCCCGACTGAAGCGGATCAATCTCCTTATCTAATGGTTGGGATAATGCTCGAGATAATACATTTGAAGTCAAAGGTCCACCATACCTCTCTTTAGCTCGTGTCAACTGTGATCTGACCAATTCAACCTGGAAACGTAGAAACATTAAGGGGGAAATCCAACGGAGAAAGCAACATAAGCAGGAAAAAGTAAAACCTCAAAACAAACCTGCTCTTGTACTTCTTCTGATATGTCGAACTGGTCATATGGTAAGCTGCCTAGGGATTTCACCAATTTCCATGTTACACATTGAAATTGAAAGACAATTTTCTTCCTTTCCACGTCCTTCAATCAAGAAACAACACACTTTGAGAATGGCACACAATATTGGCTTGAATGAAACTTGCTACAAAAGAACTTCAGTAAACTGTCGGAAAATTGAAGATTTCAATAATAAAAGTTCCTTTTAATTAAATGTCACCGTGAAGAGAAAACTTGCATCATTCTTTTCATAAGTGTGGATTATGCACAATGTGGCAAATGGATCTTAATTCTTAATCAAATCAAACAACTTTAAATCTAAACAACCCCAAAAGGATCTCTTGCCAAATCCTACATCCAAATTATCATATCTTCCCAATTTCTAACACAGAAAAAGTCAAAGGAACCTTCATTCTTTCTACCAAAAATTATCCACCTTCAAACACAGAACCACAAAATGAGAGCAAACTTTTCTTTTTGATAACCATGGTGTCTTTGCCAGCTTGAGCGCACCTCGAGTAATTCCACGAGATACCTATAACCTCCCACCAACAATAGGTAACACATAACTCTGTCCACCAAAGCTATAGGACAAATGAGAAGATATATATCACTTAGCATTATCTACCATTGGAACCTGAGACCTCGTGGTTCTCAACCCACTTCATTGATCACTAATCCACACCATTGGGTTTCCAAAATGATCAACACATAACAGGAAAAACAACTACATTGCTAGATTTCACAATTTTCACCTAAAAACTTAGAATTTGGGAATTCGCATGTCAAATCCCCCTACCTACCCACCCCACCTCCAACTTAACTACCCAAGTACAGATACACAAATTCAAAAAAACCAAGTTTACTGAGGATCATCACTATATACTTACAGCAGAGATCTTGGGATCAAAGTCATTTGCTGCTAAAAGAAGTCTTTTTGCAGCTTTGAGAGCTATGGAGAGATCATACAAGCATGAATCATGGGAAGATGATGAAGAACCCAAAGGGGTGTTGGAATCTCTGATTTCCTCAAGCAAATAAGCCAAAAGGGACACTCTTCTTGCCAAATCAGTACAATCTTTCTTGAAGAAACCAGCAAATCCGGCACCGGAAATTCGACAAACGTCATGAACAACCTGGAGAGGGATTTTGGTAGAGTCGCCGGCGACGGCGGTGGGTTCTCCGCCGGCCATGGTGGTGGTTGGTGGAGATAGTTGAGTTGGATTCCGGTATCTATACAACCACAATGCAACAACTATGTGGTACCAATGGGGTTTATGAAGCTTGGGTTAAAAGGGGAGTGGGGGTGGGGGGGTAAGGGGTGGATTTTTTATTTATTTATTTTTTAAAGAAAAAAAGGAAATTAAGGGGCAACTTGGTCTCAAATATTAATCTTTGTAAAAAACTAAATTTTAAATCAAGGTCGAATACATCGACAATCTTTCAAACTTATCGATAAATTTTATTTGGACGTTGGAACTATGAGATGTATCGTTTAAGTATCAAAATATATGATAAACCGTTTCGAAAATTTTAACTTGAATTTTGAAATAGTATCACATAAATTAGAATGGAAAAAATAGTAAAAGAATTTATGAAGTATATAGTCTTAGATAGACATAAGTAACATATTAAAAATATTTTTTTAACCTTGTGGTTAAAGGAAAAACTAAGGATGTTGAGTTTATGAAATTCTGAATAAATTATTTATACATATTAAATAAAATTTAGAATACAAATTCAGAATTTGATCAAAGTTAATGAATTCTTCTGAACTTGTAAATAAATTTATAATTTTATCCGTACTTGTAATCTTAAACATGTTATTTCATCTTTGCCATTATAAATAAAACAAGACTAATAGAATTAAAAAATTATTAAATATATATTAAAAGAATTATAATGAAAAAGACAGACGGAGATGAATGGAGTAAAACAAAAAAGGGGTAGCAAAAAGAAGATAATGTACGTAAATTAATTTTTTTTTAAAATAAAAGAGAAAAATAATTCTATAATTTTGATTGTTTACTCAAAAAAAATAAAGAAGGTGTAACTGAATTTGTACGCAAAATTTAAAGAATGTTAGGATTGAATTGATTGAGGTAAAACGTAAAAATATATAAGCAAATAAAGTTATAGACAAAAAAAATAAGCTAAGATAATATGAATGAATTATATAAAATTAAAATAAATATAACTTATATTGTCCTAATTGTAATTATATCTTTAATAGAGATATCTACGAGCAAACTTAACGAAGATTCAATGCGGATCGGACTAATAAGTAATAATATTACTAAATCAAAATTCAAGTATTCAATGATGATGATCAACAATGTGGTATATGTATGATTCTATTTATTTTATAGGGGTAAATTCTTAGGATATGATAACCATAAATTATTCCCGTTTAACTTATGATAAATGAGTAAATAACACCAATGCAATTACTAGAACAATTATATAATGATTAGTATTGTTCTTTGATGACTCTTTTATCCATATGTCCTAGTCTTAGTTCGGCATTGATCTTACGTCCGATTTGTTTTGCTTCTTCAAGATGGATCACTTCTAGTGTTGTTTTTGTTGCTCTTGTTTTCTTCCATAAGTTATCATCTAATACGGACACGTGTCCCATTTATTTTAATCTTATACATTGGTTATAAAGTAAGTGGCGGATTCATTGTGGTACAGTGATGAAATTGTTCCAATATCCTTAATCAGATGTTTTGAATTTACATCTTGGATATAGAGAAAATTCAGTTAAAAATGTCATTTCTTAATAATTCCTGACTCCTTATATGGTGCGATTTGAATTTAGTTGATAGTCTAATACTGATATCAGAGATCGAATGAATAAAAACTTGGTGGAGATAGAAAGAGATTGTGGAAATTTGGTAAGGAAAATAGTAGGAGAGAAAAAAACAAAAGAATACAGTTGGAAGTAGAATATTTGACGGTTCATAGCTCATAAGAAGCTGTAAAGATATAACCAAAACTATTATTTTTTTAATAATCTTTTTAGCAAATGATTGATCCAATTTTACTTTCTTTTTTTTATTAAAAAAAAAAAAAACATTGTTCCTTGTGGAATATAGGGGAATTGGAAGATAGCTGGAGAAGTTCCTCATTTGGCAATTTGACAATTGGGGTCTTAATTTGAGCCACTAATTTCTAATGGTAGGTCCAAAAAGGATTTTGTTGTTAAAAAAAAAAGTGAAAATGTGTTTATAGTTAGGACGAGAGGGAGTTGCTCAGTTAGTAAATATTTCTTATTTTTAATTCAAAAATTGTCATAAATTCGAGTCACCAAGAGAGCAAAAAAGATGAGAACTCCTACAAAGGAGTTAAAAAAAGGAGTTACGATGAATGGGGTAAGTTTTCAAAAAGAGTTAAAAATAATTTAATTAAGGTTTTTTTTAAAAAATATTTAAATTTAATTAAGTAACTTTTGTATTGATTTGATTTTCTATCCCTTTTTTTTGGGTTATTATTATAATGATAGTTAAATTGAATAACTACGAATGATTTGATTTAAGGATTCATAGACAAATTATTTTTAACATGAAATAGATTTTGGACTAGTCGAAATAAAGACTAAAAATCAAACTAGTATTAAAGACAAAGAACTAGATTACGTATGTATATGTATGTGATAATGTGATTATAATTTTAAATATGCATTTCTGTTTTTCTCTTCCAATTTAGTTTGACACATGACACAATCAACAACTACATTCATTACCATTAACGGATGTGGTGCTCTGAATGAGACAATGCATCCCATAATTAGATATTTTGAATTTGAGCTTTGGATATGAAAAAAATTCTTGACGGAAAAGACTTTCACTAGAAGGAGTCCTACGCGATATGAATCCAGAATAGCCGAACTCTTTAAGATTTCGAAATTGTTTGTGCAATCCTACACATATGCAAGAACTCTACTTGCTCGGAAATATTTGTATTTTAAAAAGCGCCAAAAACTATACCTCTAAGGCTAATGGTCATATCTCAACTAAAATACGGGCCAAATTATCCATGAACTTTCGACTCAAGGCATTCGCTAATCGCTATCATGTTAGCCTCGCATCATATCTTAGAAACACATTACCGAAGAAAATCTGCCTACACTCTACTTTTCTCAAATCTCATTTTTATGAAATTATATTGCATATATTGTTACAAAAATAATTTTATGCTAGCCATTTCCTATTTAATAAGGTGTCTTAAAATGGTCTTCACTCTACTCCACTAACTTCTTAAAATTCTTTTTAACCTAATATATTATACATATCATGCAAGAAACTATTAATTTCTTGAAAAGTGGAGATAAGTCAGAAATTTTTAGTTTATGAGTTCTGAGTCATATTCATTTTTATTTATTGAATTTTAGAGAGACATATTACATAATTATTTTAGTATATTAATATAAAGCTTAAGTCAAAGCTACCTGGATTGAGTATGCAAGTTTATGGTCATGGGTGGACCTACGATTTTTATCTTTTTAAAAAGTAGTCCCTCCTTATTTATTATTTTTTCTGTTTTAATTTGTTTGTCTGATTTTAACTTCACACGAATTATTATTTTTTGAAAAAATAATTTTTTGTGGTCTTAAATATGTTATGTAGAAAATCGTAACTATAAAGTTGCAGAAAAAAATAATTCTTTTTGAAGTAAATTAAGAAAAATAAATATGACAAATAAATTAAAACGAACGGGATAGTTGGTTGTTGGATGACCACTTCTTTATGGCCTTTTTTAAGGGACTTAGCTTACAAAACCAAATAGAGGGAAGGAACTAATCTTTTTTTCTTTTTGTTAAAAATTTTATTTGGTCAAATGACTTATTCTTGCATATATAATACATAAGTTAGATTCTAAAATGATAATGTTGACAGTCTGGATATATCTTTAGCACAAGTTGTTGTTCATTTTCTTTGGTAGGAGTATATAATATGAGGCGGAGCCAAGTTGAAGCAAGGGGTTTATTTGCGGAAAATTATATCTGAACTGTTTATGTGTTTACATCTTCATATTCTCAATGTTAATAATAAAAATTCTAGTTTTTTTGTAAATTAATATTATTTATTTATTTATTACTAGTTGAAATTATTTTATTTTTTCAAGTATAAAAAGTTTGTTAGGATTCCAAGTTTGGTAGGAGGAGTATAGTATATATATTTATAATATATTACGTAAATATAAGAAATTAAATCGTGGCATCGACAAAGTTGCCAGCAAATTGAAAAAATGGACGGCCATTGGTTATGGCGGAATTTGTGGATGTTAATTTAGTTTTTTTTTTTTGGACCATTTCAAAGAAATTATACAAGTCCAAATTTATGTTAAGTTTTTTTTTTCTTTTTCTCTTCATATAAGTCAAAATAATAACCCTTATCTACAAAGAAAAAGATTTTTAAAAAAAAGGGATAAATACAAACATATGTTCGGGTGAGTTCGGTATGAAATTTTTCAATTTTTTCATGTTCAGTTGATGAATTTTTTTGAAAAAACATATTTAATGAGAAATAATTAGTTCATTAAAAATGAATAAATGAGTTCTTTAGTATAAGTAGGAAAAACAAGTTTACAAGATATTTTTCGATGATTATATTCTCCTCAACCTTTAATCGAAGCAAAATCAGATATATATATTTTACTTACATACCAAAGTTCTAAACATAAAAAAAAAATAAGTTAGAAATGAAAGAAACTCAAATAAAGAAAATTTATTTCCTTTCTCCTAATACCAATTAGTGTCTTCTTTTTTTTTGCCTCTTGTAAAATACTATATGTCTAAGCAATATATGTTGAAATATGTTTAATTTGTGTGTTGATTATTCCACATTATTAAAATAAAAAAAAATAGTAGTAAAATAAGTTTACGTCTCTACCGCTGAGTCGAAGCAACTCTGCGCTATTTTTACAGATGTCGTGAAATAACTGAGTTAGGATGAATGAGCTCAATCGTTTTACTCCTTTCTTAGGAGCTCCAACAAGATTTGAACTCGTGATATTTTTTACCATCTTTTTAGTTCTTAGGAGCTTTAATGGAATTTAAACTCGTGATATTTTTTACCACCTTTTACTCCTTTGGTGATTTGCTTACTGCTTACCATCTGAACATGGCGATATACTAACAAATCAATTAATGCTTGAGACCACAACTTGAAGTGTTGGCCTGGATCCAATGCATGATATAATAAGTATTTTTTTTTCTTCATATAAGTCAAATTTATTCTTATCTCCAAAGAAGAAGATAAAAGGGAGGATAAATACAAATCCATATTTGTGTCGAATGGAAAGTGATGTTAAAGTAAGACAAATTAAGAAAATGTTTTATTGTGTATTTCTAATACAAAGTTGATTTTTTTATTTTTTTTTTGTAAAATACTATGTCTAAGCAATGTATTTTGTCATGGGAGTTGAATTTGGAATGGTGGTGTTTGATCAAATCTGCACTACTTACGTGTTACTTATAATATTTTTTTCACTGTCTTCTTTTTTATAATTAAATTTACTGACAAGAGTCTTTTGAAAATAATTTTTCTATCTTTATGACCTTACTTATCAAATTTCACTGAATGTATTATTATTGTTGTATTCTCAATAATTGGAACAAGTTATGTTGAGAAAGAAAATGCTTTATTGGGGTAGCAGAAATTGTGGTTCTAAATCTTTTCATTGAATTGTTAGAATGATGCTTACCTAGTGTTACTTTGATGTGGTGTACATTTGTTGGAATATATAAAGTATTACTTGTGTTTAGATATAATGTATCCTATAGAATAATTATTTTTTCGATTTTATAAAGAAAGATAAAAATAGATGTGTATTTGTTTGTGTCTTTTATTTATTTAAATTTTAGTTTCTAGAAAAAAAATTAAATGATCGATCTTTATAAGTTATAAAGATTATGTTCACAATTTAAGATGAAACTTGAATATATTCATTTATATGGTCGTAGAATAAAATTAAATATATTTTATTTTGATTATGAGGATGAAATTATAATTTTCTAAACTCTACATATTTTATAGGTATTGAACGAATCAAGTGAAAATAAATATTTTGTAGGTAGTTGGTAAAGTGTCATCCACCCATCCTTGTAACTTGATAATATGTACATATCCTTGTAATTCAATATTTGTGATTTCTTCGATCTCACTTCTCTCTCTCTATATATAAAGAAGTTGGACTTTCCCTAGTATTACTTGCAAAAAAATTAAAATCTTGTGTTTTGATATCTTGTTCTATACTTCAATTTTATGTATCACTCTCTCATATATATAAAATGAAAGAGATAATTTTATGATTTCTTATTTTAGGCTAATAAATTTGTTATCTCCCATTGAACTATATATATTTATACCCAAACAATAATAATTAATTTATTGAGGAATTTGTTTGTCATAGGCTCTTCAAGCGCCATTTTGAGGTGAAAATCACACAAGTTGCTAGGTCATTGAAAAAAGTCAGGGTAATACAATTCAATCTATCTTAGTGTATCTGTTTAAATGATACAAGTCTTAGTTAAGATGTTTAAGTAAAATGATGTCATCTTTAGATGCTCCTGATGAATTTACTCTTTAAATAATTACAAGATATAATACAATTATTAAATTTTATAACATATATATACACCTAAATACATATTTTTGTATCTAAAAACTCTAGCCACAATTCTACCCACCCAACCTCACATGTTCACCTTCACGATAGTTTGTTGGTGTTTTTGTTGCTCGCTAAAAAATGATTCCCACTTCACGGAGATTGACATATATATAACATATACTTTATATACCCTTCATATACAATTGATCTTTCATACAATTGACCAATATTCTGTACATACCATTTCAAAACACATACATTAAATCTGATTGGCCACACATAAAGTTTATATATACAGATACTTTTAGTTTCTGCTTTGAAATCACATACATACATATATACAGTTGGTCACACATACATCCAACTTCTTTTTTATAAATATTTTTTTTTTAAAAATCAATGTATGCTTTTCGTCCGTTGTGATTTTGTCACGTAGAAGTTTTATAAATAGCTAAGAGATAGAAAAATTCATAAATTGAAATTTCATCGGGCTCCATAACAAGCCTAAGAAATCAGGCCTAGCTTTTTGATCCCAAAACATTAGGCCCAACTAAAGGGTCAAATTGCTTTATTTCTCTTCTTCTTTTTACTATTTTCTCATTTTCTTTTGTTAATCATAAACTACTGATATAAACGTCAAACTATAAAAATGGTAGTTCAAAATTAAGGCTATTTATGAAGTGGCTAAATATACAAATTATTATAAATTAATGGCTATATCTTAAACAGGGTCCAAAAAGTGGCTAATAAATGCATCACCTTCTTCATTAAGTTCCTGCTAAAACCCTAGGTGCCATATTTCTCTGCAACATCAAACTCTTCACAATTTTTTCTTTCTGAATCTCTAATTAACACAAACTTTTATTGGCTGAATAATCTTCTAGCGATAAGTTTGATTTTTGGAAATTACTTTGTGAATTTGTTTAATCATCCTTGTCTCAATTGTTGATTTGATTTCTTCTCATGCTGGTTGTTTGACACCCAATTTTTTACCTCCACAATATAGATTAATCATCGACCTTCTTCAATTTCGAACAAATTAAAACAATTAGTTTTATAAAAAAATTCAAATATTTTTCAAGTTTTTAAAGTAATTACAGTCATTTTTATAATATTTTAAATCTTAAATATATTTTTAAATATTTTTATTAATTTAGTTTAGTTTTAATTTTGGATTAGAGTTTATAATTAAATTAATTATTTCACTTAATTAAAATTAAAAAAACTCATTAATTAATTTATATTAATTCGCCTAGCTGAATTCAATTTGGTTAGGTCTTTAACTTTGTTTGACTATAACGACAATTTTCAATCCTTTCAGAAACCCATACCCAATTCCCTCCAATTCCCAGACCCAGTAACAATTTATTCCCAGACCCACCTCATTCTAAAAATTCAGTCCTTTTCCCCCTCAAATTCACCCAAGCAAGCCGGCACCACCTTCATTCTAAAAAGTTAGGGAAAAGTTGGGAAAAGTATTGAAGAAAAACAACGAAAGAACTAAGGGTTTTACATTTCTAATTTATTGCTGGAGTTTTTGAAGTCGTATTTGATGTGGAATCGCTGCTCCCCAACAGGTAATTTCCGTTTTGACCTTAGCTCGTTGAAGTTTTCTATCCCTCCTTTCCTTTCCCCTTTGAATATCTTTGTTTTATTTGTTGATGGTTGATGAGTAGTTGTGAGTTGGTGCCTTTGGTTGATTAAGACATACAAGGGCCCGTTTTAAGCTGAACAAGTTTGGATTTTCGTGTTTATTCATCTCGTCTCCATGGTTTTATTTTCTTGCTTCTCGTATATTTATTGGGGTATTGTCTGTTTGTTGTTACCTTTCTGTTACTTCAAAGTGTGAGGATTAGTAGCTTCAACTCTTCTTTGTCGGTAGTTACTTGATCAAGTTTGTTCGAATCTTAAAGCTAGTTGATATGGATTTGTATGTGATATTACCATTTCCAATTGATTTCTTGCTCTTATTTCTCTAGGCTAATTACTTTGTGAAAATTGGAATATATAAAGTATTAATTGTGTTTAGATATAATGTATCCTATAGAATAATTATTTTTTCGATTTTTATAAAAAAAATTAAATAGATGTGTATTTGTTTGTGTCTTTTACTTATTTAAATTTTAGTTTCTAGAAAAAAAATTAAATAATCGATTTTTATAAGTTATAAAAATTATGTTCACAATTTAAGATGAAACTTGAATATATTCATTTATATGGTCGTCAAATAAAATTAAATATATTTTATTTTGATTATGAGGATGAAATTATTGTTTTCTAAACTCTGCATATTTTATAGGTATTGAACAAATCAAGTGAAAATAAATATTTTGTAGGTATTTGGTAAAGTGTCATCCACCCATCCTTGTAACTTGATAATATGTACATATCCTTGTAATTCAATATTTGTGATTTCTTCGATCTCACTTTTCTCTCTTTATATATATATATATATATATAAATAAAGAAGTTGGACTTTCCCTAGTATTACTTGCAAAAAAAATTAAAATCTTGTGTTTTGATATCTTGTTCTATACTTCAATTTTATGTATCACTCTCTCATATATATAAAATGAAAGAGATAATTTTATGATTTCTTACTTTAGGCTAATAAATTTGTTATCTCCCTTTGAACCATATATATTTATACTCAAACAGTAATAATTAATTTATTGAGGAATTTGTTTGTTATAGGCTCTTCAAGCGCCATTTTGAGGTGAAAATCACACAAGTTGCTAGGTCATTGAAAAAAGTCAGGGTAATACAGTTCAATCTATCTTAGTTTATCTGTTTAAATGATACAAGTCTTAGTTAAGATGTTTAAGTAAAATGGTGTCATCTTTAGATGCTCCTGATGAATTTACTCTTTAAATAATTACAAGATATAATACAATTATTAAATTTTATAACATATATATACACCTAAATACATATTTTTGTATCTAAAAACTCTAGCCACAATTCTACCCACCCAACCTCACATGTTCACCTTCACGATAGTTTGTTGGTGTTTTTGTTGCTCGCTAAAAAATGATTCCCACTTCACGGAGATTGACATATATATATAACATACACTTTATATACCCTTCATATACAATTGATCTTTCATACAATTGACCAATATTGTGTACATACAATTTTAAAACACATACATTAAATCTGATTGGCCACACATAAAGTTTATATATACAGATACTTTTACTTTGGCTTAAGTCATCCACAGCCACTCAAAGTTGTCCGCATATTTCACTTTAACTCTACTAGACTCTGTACATATTGAACACTTATACTATTCAAAACTAGTACCTATTAAACATTTTTCGCTGATGTGGCATGGAAAGTGCAGTACACATACCTTCAGAGCATGAGAGACCATTTTTTTTTTTTGAAAAAATCTCTTTCTTCTTCCTTAATTAAGCATAATTACTTCCGCCATCATTTCCACCCATCCACCCTTCTCTTTTCTCTCTTTATCGTCAACCACCTCACTCTCTCCCTCACCACTATCATATTCATCTGGAAAGCACCACTACCATTTTCAAGAATTAAAAATTTTAACCTGAAATTGAGTTTCCTCCGGCACCAACCCCACAAACGAGATAAAAAGAAGCAAATGGAAGTGGGTTCAGCTACAAACAACTTAATTTCGAAATCTCTTTTTTCAAAAATAAGTATTTTTTTCTTCTAAATATAGCTTAATTCCTTCATTAACGGTTTAATTTCTTTCTGCAACAAAGACGAGCAAAGGGATGAAAATATAGAAATTGAAGAAGCGTTGATTTCAAACAAACAAAACAATTTCAGAATTCCTTTTCTAGAGTTGAAAATTTTCTCCACTGAAACATGTCAATTTCACCAGTAATGGTTTCTTTCAACTTCCTTTAGAAATTGAGAAAATTAAAAAAAGGATAAAAATGAAGAAATCGAAGAAGGATATGTAGTTTGCTATTTCAAGGAAAATTTGAACAAAGAGGTGCGATGGTGGATCAAAAGAGGCTAAAGGTCCACGGTTGGGCAGACAAAGACCTTTTTTCCTTTTTTTTTTTACTTGTAATTTTTAATAAATATTTTGGCTCAAAGTGCCATATGTACGTTATTCATTCGTCAAATTGCCACATCAGCGCGAGTGTATTACACACCTCTTATACTTTTAGTTATTTGTCAAAAAAGTGTTCAAATGGTTCAAATTCTAGCTAGTGTAGGTGTTCAATAGGTATAAGGTTAGACTGAGGTGTCTAAGTGAAATATGCGGACAACTTTGAGTGGCTGTGGATGACTTAAGCCTTTAGTTTCTACTTTGAAATCACATACATACATACATACATACATACATATATACAGTTGGTCACACATGCATCCAACTTCTTTTTTATAAATATTTAAAAAAAAAAAAAACATGATTAGAGAAAAAAATCAATGTATGTTTTCGTCTGTTGTGATTTTGTCACGTAGAAGTTTTATAAATAGCTAAGAGATAGTAAAAGGAAAAATTACATGGATTGGTACCTTTTAATGAGTAATTACCGATTTTAGCGATACTTTTTATTTATTACCATTCATAACAATACTATGTTAAATCTGCAATATGTATTAAAACTTTTATTTATTACCATTCATAACAATACTATGTTAAATCTGCAATATGTATTAAAACTGAATTATGTATGCAGTATATATGTATTATAACTATTTTTTAAAATATATACTTGTTTGGTAAGAAGTTGACACATTGTATTATAAGTGTATTAAAATGTGTGATAAATGTATTATCCATCAATAAAACTTGTATTATATGTGAATAATAAATTGTTCTTTGTAATATGTATTAAAACTGTATTATAAATGTATTAAAAGTGATCAAGTGAAGAAAAAATAAATTATTGCTATAAATGGTAAATATTTTTTTTAATTAGTCTATTTATGTAAGTTTCCCATAGAAAATATCATAAATTGAAATTTCATCGGGCTCCTTAACAAGCCTAAGAAACCAGGCCTAACTTTTTGATCCCAAAACATTAGGCCCAACTAAAAGGTCAAATTGCTTTCTTTATTGTAAAAATTATGCAAACCACATAGTGTAATAGACAAATTACATCATATCCCTACTCTTTCATCAATTACAAAAATCCCTTCTTTTTTATACCTTTCGGATACATAATTGGGAGGACAGATACATTAATTTAAACACTTTTGTTATCAGTTTACTGTGCTAAATAAGGGACTAAAACATAAAATATTATTGAATCCCACAAATCAAGCGTACGATTCTTTCTTCTAACAATCAGTCGTTCACAAAAAGGTAACATAACTAGGAAATTAAAATTTCAAATTGTGTCTCCTTGTTCTTCCAAAAAACAACAGAAGCTTGATTCAAAAAAATTTGCAGCGAAATTTTGTGAATATTTCGATATTGTTAAGGCATTCGGGAATATGGGAAAGTGATGTTAGGTACGAGCGATACAAAAGTGATGTGATAGTGGTTGGGGAAAATATTTCATTCGTGAACCTTATTTCCGCCATTGCAGCTGAGTTAAAAGATCTGATAACAAAAAGTATGTGAACAAATAATCTTGTGCTACACAGATCGTATAAATTTCTTTGTTTTTTTAATTTGTTTGTTACTATATTATTCATGATACATTGTTATTTGCAAATTATATTCATAATTAGGTTGCATCTTATGTATTGGGTGTTGCATCATATGTGTAAGGTGTTTAGATTTGTGTATCATTGCTTGATAATTACAAAGTATCATATATGTTTGAAATGTTTCTTCGTTCTTTTAATGTATCAATGAATAGAAATGGATAATTGTGGTACATATGTGTGTTTTGTATCATTTTTTTTTTATGTATCTAAAACATGTAAAATTGTGGGGACAATAATATGTATGATAAACTAAGAGTATATATGATCCGTTGAGTTGAGTTATAATAATCTATCTTGAAGTGTAATTTTTTTTTGGAATGATACAATAAACATTAAATAATAAATATATTTGGTACAATTGCAGCTATGTATTAGTGTGTTATGCAGTTCCAATGGAATCAATGCCGAACAAAAGTGATTGTTTAGTTCCAGAATGTGTTTTGGAAGAAGTTGTCTTGCCTCCAAGATACAAAAGAATGCCCAATAGATCAAGGAAAAAAAAAAAAAATCTAGATGAAAAACTAACATCAAACACGAACTATTGTGGGAGATGTGGACAAGAAGGCCACAATCAAAGAACTTGTACTTTCTTCCCGAAAGAATCTTGATCAATACTTTTTTGGAGTACTTTGTTTTTTCAGATCTAATAATTCTCAAACTATAACATTTTTTCCCATTGTTACAAATGTTTACAATAAAAAGTACTTTTAGCTTACTAATTTCTAATTCAATAAATTGAAATGTTATGTTTTCCAGTTCTGCCTATATTTTTTTATTGTTAATTTCTGATAAAATGAATCGGGTATACATATTGTGTATTGTTTTGTGTTTGATACAAAGTTATTTTTAAAATATACATTGTATTGGTTAAGTAATTAATGTATATGTAACCGCTAATAAGTACTGAAAATACTATTACATTGCAATGATTTGTTTAACATAATGAATCTAATACTTAATTCTTTGAAAAAATTTGTAT
The DNA here is from genome assembly GCA_036250405.1 of Solanum raphanifolium. Classification (NCBI taxonomy): domain Eukaryota; kingdom Viridiplantae; phylum Streptophyta; class Magnoliopsida; order Solanales; family Solanaceae; genus Solanum; species Solanum raphanifolium. The sequence continues at coordinate 50,991 of JAJOOE010005705.1, forward strand.
CGGATAATATAGTATCAAGTGTTATGATATGTACCGTATAAGAGTTGTGATGTGCATCGGATAAGAGACATAATGTTAAAAGGTACTAAATATATTACAAATTAAGAGGATTGTAACAATTGTAAATATATAGTATCAGATTTTGTGAGACACATCAATTTTTGATTTTGAAAGCATGATAAATAATAATTGTGTATCATATACATAATATATTTTTTGGCAAATTTGTATCATCTTATAATATAGTATCAAGTGTAGTTATTTATACCAAATTTATAAGAGACATAATGTTAAAAGGTACTAAATATATTGAAAATTAACTGATTTGCATCAAGTATAAAAATATAGTATCAGGTGTTGTGATACATACAAGTTTGTTATATCAAAAGTAATCGTGTATCATATACATAATAAATTTTGGAAAATCTTGTAGCTGCTAATAATATAGTATCAACTATAGTGATGTGTACTATACTTATAAGAGACAAAATTTAACAAGGTATTAAATATATTGAAAACAAAATGAAAAGCGAAATAAACAATTTTCAACATAAAAACTCTTCACATTTAGAAGTAGTATAGGGAAGAAATACTCAAAAACACTAATTAATGTATCTTAAAAACAATAGATCATCAACAACTGTCGGTGAATCGATACATAAAAATCCATTCTACATTAACAAGATCATCTTCTGTTGGTGGAGTGTAGTCACTCTTCGACCTTGTAGGATCATCATTCTCGCTAACATATCCCGTCTCGACCTTGTTGAGACCATACTTTCATAACAATGTTGCATATCTTGTGCGAAGATAGTCACTTCGAAAATCTTTAGATGGGATGTTGATTTCATCGATCAAAAATTCAACAAAAACAGCAAAAAACATTCCACGGTCACTACAAAAAAGAAGAAGATACATTATAAAAACAGATCAAATGTGTAAGTAAAGAAAAATTGATTCAATAGTTACAAACTGTCGCTTTCTTGTTGCATAATATCTTGAACAAATTCCACCTCAAACGAATGTTGTGGATCCAATAGTTCAACAAGGGAAGACATAAATTTAAAACAAAATAAATAAATACTAAAATACATGGTTCAAAATACATACACTGGATAGTGTAGGTTGAGATTTGGCAGGGGCAACCTTTCTACCTCTTTTTTTTGTTGTTTTTCAACCTTTGCTTTTTCGATGATGCAGGTTGATACAAGTACATCTTTTTTCCTTTTTGCCTTCTCTGAACTTTGATTTACCATTGTTAAAGGATCCTGCAACCCTTTAGATATGTTTTTTGTCCATTTGGGATTATCAGAATCAAATATTCGATTAGTATTAGGTGTAACTATTTGGGTAATCCCAATGCTAAATGAAGAAGCATTCATATGTATTATACAAAATGATGAAACAAGAAAAACGAAGAAAATTGAAGAAGATGAAAGTACTTACAGATCTGAAATTAGTTGAATGGAGAGAGAAACCTCTTGAAATTCAAATTTTGATTAATGTGGTAACTTATTTGATTATGTGAGTAAAAAGAGGGAGCAATTGAAGGAGTAAATATAGGAGTTAAAAACGTGAGTTAGGAGTAAAATGAAATAATGTATCCGGCAGTTGGGTTTTGAGTGAAAAGAAGGAATTTTCGTATTATTTTAAAATGGTAGGAAATATTGAGAATACTGTAACTAATGATGTATACTTTGGTAATTTTTCCTAATATATTTTAGCCCATTTCCAAAGAAAACCCATCAGAATACACCAACAGTACCAACCAGCGACCCTGTCTTCTTCTTCGCCAGAAAAATAATACCCAGCGACTCAGTTAGGGAAATTCACCGCAAGCAAGCCGGCATCCTCTTCATTCTAATATTAAGTTAGGGAAAAGTTAGGAAAAATATTGAAGAAAAACAACGAAAGAAGTAAGGTTTTACGTTTCTAATTTATTGCTGGAGTTTTTGAAGTCGTATTTGGTGTGGAATCGTTGCTCCCCAATAGGTAATTTCCGTTTTGACCTTAATTCATTGAAGTTTTCTATCCCTCTTTTCTTTTCCCCTTTGAATATCTCTGGTTTATTTGTTGATAGTTGATGAGTAGCTGTGAGTTGGTGCCTTTGGTTGATTAAGACATACAAGGGCCCGTTTTAAGCTGATTTTCGTGTTTTGTTCATCTCGTCTCCATGGTTTTATTTTCTTGCTTCTCGTATATTTATTGGGGTATTGTCTGTTTGTTATTACCTTTCTGTTACTTCAAAGTGTGCGGATTAGTAGCTTCAAGTCTTCTTTGTCGATTGCTACTTGATCAAGTTTGTTCGAATCTTAAAGCTAGTTGATATGGATTTGTATGTGATATTACCATTTCCAGGCTTGTCCAATCGATTTCTTGCTCTTATTTCTCTAGGCTTATTACTTTGTGAAAATTGATTTATTTTTTTTCACGTGTGGTCACTGTTTACCAATTATGCCCATAATGTGTATGACTATTTTGTGCTGTTTTAGTTTAGTGTTGGACTTTAGCATGTTTACTTTGATATTTGTCCAGGTATATGTCTGCTTATTTGGGTTTGCTTCTAGAATGGTAGCTTGATTCGATTCCCTTTAGTTAAAGTCGTATTTAGAGCAGCATGTTTTAGATTGGACAAGTTTACATCAAGTGTGCGGTCTTGTATATTTATTTTTTACACATTTTGATTTTAGCATCTTTTTCCTCCAAATTGTTGCTTAATTTCGTGCTTGCTGGTATGATCCTCTTATTAAACGAAGTTTGGAATTGACTTCGACCTCGGAATCAGTCATTTTGTTGTTTTATTGTGAGCCTTGACAAGACTTCTTAATTTTCACCGCCTTTAATGCATTAGTATGTTTATGTGGATACATTTTTCTTCCTTCATGTCTAATTTGCTTGATTCTTGCCATAATTAATTGCCCCCTAAAAAATTGTTTCACGCCTATGCTGATATTTAGGCAGTGTCATTCATTCTATTTCACTATTTTCTCATATTAAGCCATATAGTTGTTACTTGTGTGTTTTATTCATTTATGTTGCATGTGACCAATCCGAGTCCATTTTGGACTCTTTGCATTGCCTCCTTCCATTTTCGAGTATCGAGTTAGCCCTCAGGTATCGAAGAGCAAGTCCTCGAAAATCGACGTACAAGTGTTCGGAGAAGATACGGGATTGTATACATTAGTATACACCTAGTGTATACGAAAATCAAGAAATTGGCTCAAAAAGCCCTAAAATTTTTGTTTTAGTTTTGTATTGTGTTGTAATTGGGCCTAAGCCTATTTTTACTTACTTATTATTACTTGTTAGTTCTTAGGACAGGTGGAAGACTTGGGACTTCCAAAGAAATACATTTTCTTTATGTTAGACTAAGACATGTGCAAGTGATTTAAATGGGCCAAAGACCCAAAACAAAATTAGGCCCAAGTATTGGCCCAGGAGGACAGAGAACCAGACTTGGGCCCATGTTTCTCTCGCTATTTTATTGTTTATATATGTTTACGTGTTATTATTTGTTGTTAATCTTAGAGTTTCAAAATTTAATTTCCTCAAAGAATAGCCATTTTGAGTTAAAATTAAATCAATACTTATTTCCAAATTTACCTTTAGAATATATATTGTATTTTATTCAAGTAAATACCCCTTATAATATTTCCCTTCCTCTTAAGAATGATTTTAAGTTGTACGATCGTTATTTTCTCAATTTTAGTTTAATTGCCTATTTTCTTAAAACATTAGCCAAATATTAGTTATCGGACAACTGCATGTTAGCGGGTGTTCTAGGTGCTTTAAAGCCCTTCCTGGAACACTAATATGAATCCCGAACCCCTTTTAATATTTTCATTAGATTTTTGTTTTTAATCTTTTAAAAAAAATAGTTTTTTTATTTTCACTTTAAAAATTAAGTGGTGACTCTCTAAAAAACATGTGATTTCTCTTTTTTAAATAGAACATTGGTTTTTTGGTTGTGGTTGTAGGTTAATAAAGTAACTTAAGAATGATAACAACTATTTCATGGGTTCCCAAAGAGGTTGCAAAGTTTGTACCAGCTGAGGCTAATCCACCTTCAAAGGAGGAAATTGAACAGATTTTGAAGAGTGGTCTTCTTGATAAACGGTAGGTGTTAATTTTTTTCATTATGTTTTTCCCCAATATCCGAAAGTGGTGAGAACCCAAGTTGAGGAGCCTAGAATGTAGGCAGAACTTATCATTACCTCGTGAAGGTAGAGAGGGTGTTTCCGAATAATGCATAATTGTTAGTACCAATTAAATCAGTACTGCTGAAACGTCTAGGCTAAATATCAAGTTATTTCAGTAAGTTTGAGTGAGCATTATCAGAATGAATTAACCATCCAGGTGGTGTATTGCATGTTATTTGATTCGGCAACACTGATGCTTTTATCATATCATACAATTCACAGAGAAAAGCTTTTTGTTGTGGGTAACACTATGTTTGGATAGTTGTTATGTATTGTTTTATAATGTGTTGTGTTGTATTACTTAAATGAATACAATGTTTGGATATATTGTATTGTTCTTACCTACATAACGTCACACATCAATGATTTGGAAAATAAACCTACAAGAAAAGTAGGATACAAGATCGAACGAACAACTGTTAACACCCAATTTTGGACCTCTACATATAGATTAATAATCGAGTTTCTTCAATTTCAAAATGATTTAAAATAATTAGTTTTAAAAATAATAATAATAATATATATATATATATATATATATATATATATATATAGATGAATTATACGTTGATAGGTAACTTCATAGCTGTGGGTTTAATGGAACCAAAAATTGAAATTTGGGACATTGACATAGTAAGTGACTCTACACTAATGTTTATGAATTCCTGAGTCACTACAGATCGTATCTCATTGTCCTCTTTCTTTGTAGATAGATGAGGTGCAACCATCTGTTATTTTAGGTGGCATCGTTGATATAAAGAGAAAGGGAAAAAAGGTAATTTAAGCAATTTGACATTTATATTCTTTGATCCAATTTTCGAATGGAATGCTCTTGTATGGTAGGTCAGCTTGTGCAACTGAAATTTGTTCTAGATGTTAAAGCCCAAAAGTAGGAAATACGTCAATGATTTTCATTGGTCATTCTCCATGCCACTGTGAACTAGTTTTCGGAGACTTCTATTTGGAATAAAGTAGTAGGCTACTGCAAACTTACAGAATCAACTAAAAAAAGGAAAAAATAGTAGGCTATAACATTTTGCAATCGAAGATGGTCAGTGTGCTCATGTTTATGTCTCTCCTAGTGCCGATTGTCCCTCTTACTTCATACATGTGCGACATGCCAGATCTTCAATAATAGGTTTGTACTTTGTTGCTTGATATTCTGTAGTAGGAACTATTTGCATTAGTTATCTTATAGACTCTAATTTATGGCCATTTGAGCAACCTGAGGTGGTACCCTACAAGGAGCTTTAGGTTTGTACCCAACAAGTCAAGTAGCTACCTTAACGGGTTTGGACTTCTGGTCAACCGGTATGTTCTTATTTAACTTACTCTCCATGCTGCTACTCTATTTACTACAACATGCCGTACATGGCAGACATATTGTGACTATCAGTGTTCATAATCTTAGTACCTTCTTTTGGTTAAGCACCACAAGCACCAACTTTTATATGAACCTTCCCCATCTGTCCTTATGGGCATTGGCAATGCTCTTTTTGAGTGACAGATAGACACGAGGTAGGAATATAGACTTATAGTAGTTTCTGCATTTGGAATTAAATTGTCATATTATTTGGTTTGAAGAGAAACTTATTCTAAATCACTATTTTGTTAGTTCGTTAGGGCAGCAGGCAAGTGAGAATTATTTAATGCACACGAAATACCAATTGTTGAAAAATCCCCCCCCCCCTCCCCAAAAAAAAAATGAAAATAAAATTATTACCTTAATATTTAAGAACATGAAAGGAAGCGAACGATTTGCCAGTTTTTATCATTTGCATGGTGGTCTTTACTGAGTATACGATAATTTACTTTTATGCTCCATTTACCTACTTTGCAAATTTTCTTGCAGAAATCTATCAAATACAAAAAGGATAGCCACGAGGATGCAGTACTTGGTCTTTCTTGGAACAAGGAATATAGGTATGGTAATTTGATTAATGAGTGTTTGAGGTTTGTCAGTGCATCTCTTTGAGACTTAGTCAAACTTCAAATCGTCTTATTCAACATTCTATGCAGGAATATACTTGCTAGTGCTAGTGCTGATCATACCATTAATGTTTGGGATGTGACTACCGAATCCTGTAATCTCACTATGAATGACCATACTGAGTAGGTAGAATTTAAAAAATTTAGCAGTTCTATAAACATCTCAGCATGTTGCATTAGAAAGTAACCTAGATAAAGTTAAAATATCTCATATTTGCTAGAGTTTGGAATATGACTGATAAAAGTTGAATTACGTATAGAACATTAGACTAACTTGCTTACAAATTATTGAAAGAAGTAGATTCATTGTCTTGCTATGTTTGACAGGTTCAAGCAATTGCATGGAATCCATTTGCTCCATAGATTCTTCTGAGCAGGTCATTTGATCATACAGTTTGCTTGGTGATAGAACACTTCTCTTTTTTCTTTTTTTGCCCCCCTTTATTCTTTAAAGTTAGGACTGTGGATTAGTTTCTTACTTTAAGATGCTAATTAATGTTTCAATATGTCTTGTAGAAGGATGGGAGGAAACCCTCTCATAGTGGATTTAAGTATTCAGTTGGTGCTGATGTTGAAAGCTTGGCTTGGGATCCACATTTGAAGCGTTCATTTGTGGTCAGTGCTCGCATCATGTTTGTTATTAATTCAATCTGTGTTGAGGCTTTATTTGCTTTGGTATGCTATAGGATAATATAATTCTTTTATTTCTGATATGGGAATCATTAGTGGAGAGATTGTTAACGACTCTTAGCATTAGTTTGAGAACTGAGGATAGGATTGGGGGTGGAATGTTATTGAAATTAAGTTTGACAATTAGTTTACTTTTCCTCGTGCATATTAGTTTTATATTTTTTGCTTGTTGAACTTTTTGACATATATTATTTATTTAATACAGAAAATTGAAAGTATTTATCCGTCTCCGAGTCTCTATGGACTTAAATGAAAATATACACTTGATGAATTCAAAACGTTGCATAATTATGTTTCCCCTTGGCTTAATCACTAAATTTTTGTACCTTATGACTGTATGACACCTAAGAGTTTTTTTGGAAAGGATGAATAAATTCATTTTAAAGTCAGGAAGATATTAAGAAATTGCTAACCAAATTAGAGTTCCTTAAAAATTCCTGGTCAGCTTGGAGAACGATACCGTTACTAATTTTGACATCTGTGCTGCTAGTTCTGCTTAGACTTCTGAGACATAGCCAAGTTTCACTATCTATGCTCATGATAAAGCAGTGTCCTCGTTGTGCAATCCTCTAGTCTCAAATTTAAGAGGGACTTTTTTTTGGCTTTACCCTTATTTGATGTTTCCTTTTCAACATTTGTCTTCCTCACTTTGTTCGTGTATTGTTGGGCAGCTTCTTGCAACTGGTTCCACGGACAAGATGGTACTTAAAAATTCAAGTTAATGTTAACAACTCAAGTTTACTACAACTCTACCCAATTGGACTAGTATACAAGTTAAACCCAATACAAACAGATTCACTGTCTATTGTGTGCTCACAATCAATACTAAGTTATAAACCACTTGAAACTGAAACTCCTTAAAACACGTTCTACATAGAGAACTTAGTTTAAAATTTTCCTATTAATTATAATTTTGCTAGCATAATATTAAATTTTCATTTTACACCTACAATTAATTGTTTAAAAAAGTGTAACAATTTTGTGTACTTTTATAAATAAAAAGTTAGAATTCGTGGAATAAACCAAAAACATCAATAATCCAAATTTAGAGTATGAAACTACGTTGATATGAATTAGGAGATAATTATACTTATATTTCTAGAGTAATGTACACATTTTATCAGTCCATCGACAAATCATGAACTTAATATCTCATGTAATGATGTAGAGGTGAAGAGCTAGCATAGAATCCACTCAAGTATGATATGCGAGATAATACTCGTAGAAATGTCATGATAACAATTAATTATAAATTTTATATTTATATAATTAATTGTTTAATTATTTGTAAGTATATAACCTTCAATGTCTTATCTCGTTTTATGAAATAGACAATAGAACATCGTAAATTACTGTACAAATCAAGTTCTATTAAGATTATTACGTTCGATCTTGAATGGATGTCAAGTGTAGTGATCATATTGTAGGCAATGACTTGTAAAGGATAATTCATCGGAGTATGAAATACGTTGATAAATTATACACTCCTCGAGTAGTTTAACAAATCAAGTCTTATATATTAGTGTTTCATATATGAAATACATTATCAATTACCGATGATCAATTCAAGGAGATTTATATATTAAATTTGATATTGATGATAAACTTTATTGTTGATCGATAAAATTAAATTTATATAATTAGGAGGTATATAAATTAAATTTATAAAATTAAACTTTTGTTGATGTGTATTTAAATTAAATTAATAATTTATATTGTCACACCCCTTTTTGCGCACGGGTGGTGAGGGTTTTTCCAATTTAAGTGACGGTATTGATTTAGGGATCATTTTATTTTTTCAGAGTCGCTACTTGGAATTGAGTTATGGTGTTCCAAGTCACCTTTTTGTTTAATCCCTAATCAAAAGGAAATGACTCTTTATTTGGTCTGTGAACCAGAAATTCGGGTAAGGAATTCTGTTGACCGAGGGGAAGGTATTAGGTATCCCTCGATTCCCGTGGTTTTAGCACGGTCGCTTTTATTGACTTATACTTATGTTTACTATCTTTTGGATATATCGTGTCTATAGATCATGGTTTGCTTTTTTTTTATTATTGTTGAATTTTATTGGGTCTCAACCTAGGTGCGTAACCACATTCTTGGTCTTGACATTTAGAGGCATAACTGTCTTTTCTTCTCGAATACCTCACACCTAATAATTCCTATTTACACCTCTTGATTTAAATTAATGAAAGTTTAATTATTAAAATAATTTGGCCAAGGTGCGTAACTGTATCTTTGAATTTGGCCAAGGTGCGTAACCGCATCCTTGAATTTGGCCAAGGAGCGTAACCGCATCCTTGAGTTTCTTAAGTATCTAAAACAAATGTGGAACCATATTCTTAATTGAGATGAAATTTAATTATTATTGTTACATGAACTAACTAAAATTAAAAAAATATTTTTCTAATACATAATGAGTTATTCTTATAATAGTTGTCAATATACCACATTAAAATTATTTCCTTAAGTATTAGAATAAATAGTTTCAACATTCTAAATATCTTCATTGTTTAGTTATAGGTAAGATTTTAAACAATTATATTTCAACATTATAATATCAAAATTAAACACACATAAATTTCGAGCAATTTCATAATATTGGAATCAAGTCTTATATAATCATGAAATAAAACTATACTATGAACATTTATTACGTAAGAAACATCCTTCTTCTTAAGGAGTTGGACATATACAATAAACACTAAGTCAATAAACACTAGTACCCTATTTAGATTATTATTTTTTATGAACAAATTCACTATTAAAACAAAAACCAAATTAAATCAATATAGTATACCATTGTGCCCAGCAAAATAACATTAGTCAAACTACAATTAATACGAGTTGACGTCAATTATACCACCTACTAATAACCATTATTATACTAGAAAATGATCCATAATAATCCACATAAACATACTAATAAACATATGTACGGGAGAACAATTAACACAAAAATTTGAAATGTATCTTATCAAAACCTTAACTATTTTATAAAAGTAAAATATAGCATCCACACGCCCAATAAAAATAAGTAAATATCATACCCTTTTTTAGCATACAATGAATAATTATCATATTATACAAATTTTATTCTAAACTTAAGGATATAACATGTTCACATATATTTAAATATTATAACATTAAAGAATATTAACAGATTAAACACATACGAAATCTGAACAACTTTAATATATTGAAATCAATTCTTGCACAATCATGGCATAACGTCATACAAAAATAGAATATAAATAAGTGTTGCCTCTTGTGAAAATTAGTTCATGAGAAGAAAGGACTAACAATCAGGAGCCACGAACTTGAAACCGCGAAAAATAAACCTCGAATTCAACCTTTGTTTTTGAGTCAAAAGAAAAAAATTATGTAATATGAAGAGGAATACATATGCTGTATGTGTGGGAGAGTAAGTATGTTGCTAAATTTTCTTCTTCTGTTTTTCTGCTTTTTCTCTCCTTTTTGTTTTCTGTACGTTTTTTGGTATGTAGGAAAGATTGTGTAGTGTCTGTATAGATATGTGTGGGTATTGCAGTATATGTATTGTGTATTTGGGTGCTGATTTTGTTTTTTCTTTTTTGTTTTTTTTTTTTCGTTCTCCCGTGTGTGTGTTTTTCTTTGCTAGCATTTGGCCATAGATTTCCAAATATTTTTGGCAAATATTATTTGGATGAAAATTTGGGTGAAATTTCACCATGTGTTTGGCTATAGTATTTGGAAAATATATTTCACTTTAAAAAAAAAATGATTTATACCCATAAGTTTTAAAAACTATCAAAACAAGTCATAAGTTTGTATTACAAGTCAATTGGATCTTCGTTGCAACAAATAACAAGTAGTGTCAATGACACTAGAGCAATGTGGTAGTTTGGAGTGTGTGCAACAAGCATCATTCCATACATCGTGAAGTAGACAAAACACATGACTTTGTTACCCTAAGCCGATTGTTCATCATTTTCATCAACAACCATATCATCACTTTCATATCCACGAAATATTTCATTACTACTTTGGTGTTCACGTAAAAAATTATGTAATACAACACAAACAACTACTATAGAGGGTGTTTTTGTAAAAGATAAAAGTTTGGCGTAAAATTTTAATTTTCAAAAGATCCCAAATAATGTGATTTGGCCCAAATACTAGAAAAAACTAGTATTTGGAAATTTGGAATATTTGCCAAATAATGACAAATTGTATGGACAAACACTATTTACTAAATTTTTCCCCAAATATTATTTGAGAAATCTATGGCCAAACGGGCCCTTTGTGTTTTTTTTTTTTTTTTTTTTTTT
>JAJOOE010005706.1:0-63697 GCA_036250405.1 Solanum raphanifolium
TCAACAGAAATAGTAGAGAGATCTTTAGACTCTTCCAGAGATGAAATTTTAGATTCGAATCTCTCTGGAATTGTCACAAGAATTTTTTCTACTATTCTGTCATCTTTGAAATCCTCGCCAAGCAACCTGATTTTATTAACAATAAAAGAAATCTTGTCAGAATACTTAACAATAGTTTCATCCTCTTGCATCCTAAGAGATTCGAAATCTCTTTTCAAATTCAAAATTTGCATTTGCCTGACTCGGTCACTTCCTTGATATTCCTTTTTTAATTTTTCCCAAGCTTCTTTTGCCGTCTCACAAGCAATGATTTTTGAAAAAATCGAATCCGCAACTGAATTTTGAATTACAGTTTTGGCTTTGAAATTTTTGGTTTTTTCATTCGAATGAGATTTAATTTGAGCAAGGGTAGGATTTGCAGGGAGAGATTGTAAGGGTATATCTTCCATTATAACTTCCCACAGATCATAGGCTTCAAGATATGATTTCATTTTCACTGACCAAATCTGATAATTTTCACCCGTGAAATTTTTTGGGGCATTCAAAGAGAGACTGCTGCTTGCCATTATTTTGGTTAAAAAAATTGGTTTAGAAAATCCTGTGCATTGAAAAATACACGGGTTGAAAAGGTAGCCCTGATGTGTTAAAATGGGTAGCCCTGATGGGTTAAAAAGGTAGCCCTTACGGGTTAAAAATGTATGGTAGTTCTTTGGAAGATTTCACAGATCCCTTAAGATCAATGAAGCTCTTGATACCACTGTTGGTGTTTTTTTAAAAGTGGGGCAGCACAAAAAGATTGAAAATTTCTCTCAATATTTTATTAATCATAATAGGGCTTTAAATAGCCAACTTGATAACATAATCTGCATAACAAGAATTTTAAAAAACTAAATAATCTCAACAATTAAAACAACCTAACAAATATTTAAAATTCAAATTCATCCTAAAACTAGGTAGCTTATTATTTTAAAAAATGACTGCAGTAACTAAAAGCAAACTCAACAATATTTTTATATTTTCTTATCATTTTTAATTTATTAAAAAAAATGTAATTAATTTTTTTTTGTGTTTTACCTTCAATATTAATTAGTTATTCACCAAATTATTATTTTTTAAGATCTAAAACTAGACATAAATTAATATAACTATTATATAAAATACTCATATTAATCATTAGTATTTTTTTTAAAAAAATACCTGTAAATTTCAAAATGAACAAGTAAAGTAAACATATGAAATATTTATTTATTTATTTAATTTACTTGGGTTGATTTCAAACGAGCATATATCTTAGAATATGTACAGTTATGCGTCCGACTACCTACCAAATTAAGGGTTTGTCAATCTTGTTTCCAACACCTTCAACTGCTAATTAATTTGATTCTGGAGTAGAAAGTTTTAACCATTTTACCTTGAAATTTTAAGTTAGTATAGTATAGGAGAAATTGTGTTTCTATTCATGTTCAATGCTAGATAATAAACTTGAAGTTTAGATAAACATTGTGAACAAAATATTAATGACATTTTAAGGGTAATAATGTTAGTTTTGAGATTCAATCTAATAAGCTTGACATAAAGTATACGACAAATAAAAATGTTAACTGGCAAAAAATGTGAGGAAACAAGTGAGGAGTATGTGACACTCTGATGAAAACAGTAAATTGTGACTACATCATTAGATAAATAAGAGACTTGAGATATATACCCAAGACAATATATAGTCGTATGTGTAACACCTCGGTATTTGATAGAGCTAAATTAAAAAGAACTAATTTGGAAAGAGCCAAATTTGAAATTTTACAAGTTATGCTTAAGTTGTGAATTTTGGGTCAACTTAAAATGACCATAACTTTCAGTACATGATGAGTTAGGTGGCCAATAAGACATCAAATGAAAGGTCTTGGAATCCTCTTCCAACGCCATAGAGTTTGCTAAATTCCGAGCCCGTATGAGGGATATATGCCCATTTGAAGTTAGATTGTCCAATTAAGGAAAGTTACCCAAAAATGTGAGGGGTATTTTAGTCTTTTCCTTGCCCAATTAGATTAAAACATTTTAAATAATATTTTGGGGTCAAATCTGATTTTGGTCAGTTTTACAAATCCTAAATTACGCTTAGGGTTTTAGGAGAGAGTTCAAGAAGAGGAAAAGAGGAGAAAAGGAATAACAAACAAGGTTTTTGCGAATCGAGGATTTGTTTCGCCAAATCGAGGTATGTAAGATTTCATAGTATTGGGTACGTTCACCCACACGCCAATCATGATTTACATATTCGAATTCGCCCATAAATAATGATGAATTTAAGTTCTTGATAAGTAATCTTGAAGTATTGCTTTCGTTCTTGAATTAGGATGGGTTTGATGAAGTTTTTGAGATAAACGTATCAGTTTTAGACTTGTTTTTGAGTAGATTCCCCTGTACTTGTATTGGGTAATTGAATATAAGGAAACCTTGAGAAAAGAAATCGATTCTAGACGAATTAGGGTTAGAAAATGAGAAGAAAAATTCATCGGGGAGTTCTGGGGAGAGACTGGGGCGGTGCACCCCCGATGCACCAGAAGGTCTGGGGCTGCGTGCCCCCGATGTGACAGAAGGTGTGCGGCGGCGCTCCCCTTATGCGCTTAAAGGTCTGGGGTGGAGAACCCCCGATGCACTAGAAGGTCTGGGGTGGCGCACCTGCAATGCACCAAAAACCAGTCTCTGAAGTTCATGGGTTGGCGCCCCGCACCAGCAGTGCGCCACAGTCGCCTGCCCCCACCCTTTTCCCATTGTTTACACCCGCGTCTAAGTCCTTTTAAAGTGTACCTTTAGTTCCTATTGCTTTTAACTAATCTAAAATACTTCTAAACATCGAGAAATCATTCATAACATGAATCATAAACCTTGAATTCATAATTCAAATTCAAGGTAGAACTAAGAATCAACTCTTGAGATTTCTTCGAGTCATTTCAAGAAGTCTTTCTATAATCTTTTAAACCTGTTTTAAGACTTGAGCATTGAGTTTGAGGATGAGTAGAGTTGAGTTCATTTTCTTTAAAATGATATATGGAACTAAGTATTCCCAAGAGAAATGCTTTAACATTTAAGAAAAAGTGGAAACACCGGTTTCCAAAAGAGTTCATGAGGAGTTTTGAGTACTATATCTTTTAAGAGAAACCATTTGAGTAATAATCTCAAAGTTGAGGAAGAGGATTTTTTTTCTAAAACATATGAGCTAAGTTATATTTTGGGAGTAGTATTGAGCACCGATATGGGGGAGAGTTCTAACAACTCACAACCCCCATAAACCATGTAGCCAATGTGGGTAGAAAGGATCATAGTTTTTAGATGATTCCTTATTGATTTTTATCATAAACTAGTGGATCCACTTAGTTGAGGATTTCTATACCCCGACAAGGTATATGACAGTTCTGGCAGCGTGGGCGAGACATTGTATCATCACATAGCTCATAGTGATGGTTGTCGATTAGAGATTCTCTCAAACAAAGTTTATTTTTGTATTTTTACATACAAACAGAATTATATTGTATTTTCCAATACATTGAGTTCTTATCTACTATTTTAAAAGCTTTTCTTTATATCCATTATTGTTATTGCTTTTATATTGAAATGAGTTGAGATTGAGTTGTGTTGAGACGAGGTAAGTTGTTTCTTCAGTTCTAGTTCAAGCTTATGTCATGCTTTTGATTTCCCCTTACATGCTCGTACATTTAATGTACTGACTCCATTTTGCCTACATCGTTTCATGATGCAGATATAGGTAACCAGGATAATGAACTAGTGTTTCGTTGATCCAGTTGAGTTTCACAGTTGTTTGGTGAGACTCATTGCTTCCGGAGGAACCCTCATTTATGTTTAATCATTTCACTTTTGTTATTAGGATGTCGTGGGTCTTGCACTAACATCCATCTCAGTTAGTAGAGGCTTCATAGATAGATATACATTAGTTCACGAGTCTTGTTCATTTTAGTTGTTATGTTTTAGACTTGAGTTGCGCTTGAGGCTAGTTTGAATGTTTTATTTTCTAAAATATTTTGAGAGTATCTTTGATATATTTGAGTTAAAGTTTATCTTTTGAGTTAATTCTATGTTGAGTAAGTCTTCTATTGAGAGTTGAGCCTGACCAATGGTTCACTTGGGGCCAACAATGGTTCTTGAGTGTCCGGTCACGCCCAGGGTGTAGGCTCTGGGAGTGACAGTATAAGGCTCTATGTTTATGATTTTCTATGTGTGCCTAATTAGTATCCTTGAGCTATCAATGTGGAGTAGGTGGATGTAAGCACTATATGGTACCGTTAAGAGTTAGGTAGAAGGGGTTATATTACACCCAGAGCCTAGATTTTGGATGGATCTAGCACTTGATGCCATTGCTGACCCAAGCATATCCATAACATGATATTAGACAAGAGCATACATCGCTATGAGTGGATACTTAATTTTGTAAATATTTGAAGAGACAAGTTTTGTAAAAGAATTATCTTGCATAAATGTAAGTCATAGTAGTGAAATCACTGACAAAGGACACAGAGGTTCAAACCAAAGCATAAAAAAATGTATATCTATGAAACCTCTAAACATAACAGAGTAATGTCTATCGACACAAGACCCCTAATATACCTTAAACACATATTCATAAAATTCTAAGAAATGAAGACTAAGTGTACGCTATACCAGCTTAGGATGAAAAGTCTAGCATTGGAAAAATATAGAAAAGATGTTGGGTACATAAGTAAGTAAACCTTACACACTAGTAACACGTTTTAAAGTCATGCAGTTCTAGACCTAGAACGATAATATCACTAGTGGGTAAGGTATTTATAAATGATATTAGAGTCACCCTTGTGCCAGCCTTGTCTATGTGGGCTAGAGTTCAACTAAATTTAGGAAAATCCTGGTAAGATGGGGCAAATTTCAATGTTAAGTCAATGCAAGTCGCATGCATTGGGAAAAACCTCAACGATAATGCCGATTCTATAAAAGGGGGTATATGTGACAACCCAACTTAGATTAAGAAATCCCATGTCGATAAAACACAAGAAAGATGTTGAGTGTATAAGTAAGCAAACCTTACACACTAGTGATGCATCTTAAAATTTGGGGGATCTAAAGCGGACAATAGCATTACTGGGCTATATTGTTACACTCGGCCCTGGACACAGAAGGGGCTCACTATTAGAAGAAGATATGGAATCTAGTGAGCGGCTTGATCACGTGTATGCATACCTAAGTCTACATCAATTAAAAGATGTAGCGCTACCAACAAAAGGGGAGTAAGTACATGTGGAATAGTACTGTATATAAAATGGTAGAAAGAAATATAAGGTACATATCAAGATTAGTAGAAGAAGTCAGCTTAATTATGGTAGTAACATATGAAGGTTGATTAAGAGATGAAGTCGTTTACATTGTCTTAGAGATATTTTCTTTCATTTTATTTTAGTTCGTTATGAGAGTCTTATAGAGTAAGCATGAAAATATTAGAGACTATTTTAAGATTTATAAATAGTTAATTAGTAACTCTTTTCACACGAAAATTTGGATGAAAATACCCCAACTTAAACGTGGAAAATTTCAAGAGCAATTATTGAACCTCTGGTGATGGGCACATTTGAGTCATGGGTCAGCTAGTTGAGGATAGTGTGAGAGATGGTGTAAAGCTGCCACAAGGACCTAGTGAGTCATCTTTGGAACCTAATTCATTTGTTCCGCAAAGCAAATTTGATACTTTCTTTGAAGAAAAAGGCTCAACTAGAAAATCTAGAGAAGTCTTACACCGGCTTGGTGAAAACACATGGTGAGTTGAGTCGCTCTCATGCTAAGATGAAGAAGAGGAAAAATAACAGAGATAAATTTTTCACCCAGAAGTGAAATGAGGTGAAAGACTGTGGAGAGTATTGAAGGTGAATGAGCCACTTCCTATTTCGAGGCTAGTTAAGACTAGAGATGTTTAGACTAAATAGTTTGATAATGAGGGAGCTGATGATGTTGAGGATAGAAACACCATTGAGAGTGAGGATGAGGAGTGATGCAGACTAGGGATCCCCTCATATTTTCTTTTCCGATCTTCATATTTGAATTGTTAGGGCACAATACCATTTTTAGTTGGGGTGCTTCCGTTAGGGTGCTTTTATTGTTTTTTGCTTTATGCTAGAGTGATGTTTTAGATTCCATGTCAGGCTTTGATTATTATTATTCCCTTGCCAAGGTTTTGCATATTGTGTTGGATTGGTCATTTTCTATCTTTCATTTAAAGTTTGTTTTATTTTCCATTTTTAGATTCTTTGTGATGATGTGTTGAGTGATGACGCTCAATGATAGAAAGAGTGATGCCTTTCTTAAGTGTAAATCATCATGGTGGTATGATTGCTCTTCTTGTGTGCATGGTGAAGTCTGAGTAACTATTGTAATGCTTGAGCATGAGAATTCTGAGTACCCATAGCTAGTATGAATTTGGGTTGTCCTTGGTGAAGTTTGAGTAGCTGGTTGTTATTGCCCATGGTGAAGTCTAAGTATTCGATTGTTGTTGTTATGGTGAAGTCTTAGTAACCATAACGTTGTTGGCCTTGTTGGTGCTTTAATGTGATATTGTGACTTGTTTGGTACTAATAGACTTAGCCAAGCATTGTGAATCATAAATGAGCACCCCTTCTAAAATTTTATCAGAATACAATATATGGAATTGAATGATGTTGTGACAATGCTTAGATTCTTTTTGTCACTCTTTATTCATTAGGTGGTGAGTCTGAGAAATTACTCATTTGATCTTGGCTCGGAAGTGAAATTGATACATCTAGAATATATGGCATGCCATTTTTATTCCTTTGGTCTTGGCAAGGAAATGAAATTGATACATCTAGAATAGATTGCATGCCATGTCTGGTGAGTCATTGAAATAATTCCTTGTGTTCCCTTATGCTAAACTAGAACTTGCCTGGTTGGTCTTGAAATGTTGGCCTTGTTTGCTTTAGGTTGGAGAAATGATCTTAGGATTTGTTTGTGTTTTTTAGAAGTCCACTTGACCTAAAAAGCCTATATTTGCAGTAAACATATCATTAGTTGACATTTGCGCTTAATACCATTTCCTTGGCAACCTCATTACAAGTCTTTCCCATTTTGAGAAAAAACAAGTAACCCTTTTTTGAACCCTTCCCTCCTTGAACTTGAAAATTATAAAGTGAGGCTAAAATACTATGTTGGAGGTGTTGTTGAAAAACCCATAGATGAGATTCTTATCACATGAGGGGTTGATTTTGAGCAATAAAACAATTTGATGAATCAATGAATGGATGAAAAAGTTTTAAAGAAAGAAAAGTATTGAAAAAGAAAAAAAAAGATGAGAATAAAAGAAAATAGAATCCTCCAAGGTATGAGATTGTTGCATGTAGGGCATCTTGAATGAAATGAGAAAACAATGTCCATTGAATTGAAAAATAAAGGAAAGTGGTGATGAATAGAGTCGAAGAATTGTTTTGTGTAGTTTTCAAGGAGGGTGTAGTCACTTTTACCCAAAATGTTATCCTAACATTCCCTAAGCCTACATTACAAGCTTGATAAAAGTCCATTGTGATATCCCACTAATTGGTTTTGAGCGAATGATGATTGAAAATAAGGGTAAGCCTATGTTTTCATACTTGTGTGCATGAGATGTTCTTCGTGAGTGTGAGTGTTTGTGTTTTTGTCCCTTGTCTTGTTAATACTTGTATGTGCATTTGTGGGACACTTTTTTTGTGAGTTCATGCAAATTAGAATGGATTGGTGAAGTTGATAGATTCTGAAATTGAGTCAAGGTAAGTATTTGATTGACTAGTGGTTGTGAATCACTTCTTGAGAATTAGTATTGTCACTTGATCATTCTTGAAAATTCATTTTGTTTTGGAAAATGTGCTTGAAATCGAGGGAGTTGCTTGAATAGAAAATCACTTGCTCGCTTGCTAATTGTTAGTAGCAACCAATGTCATGGTCATGATTCTTAGTTGAAGAAAGAGAGTGTTGTGCATAAATTGATTGCCTTTTGTAGTTTTGATTTTGATTTACTTGAGGACAACCAAATTTTTAAGTTGGGGGTGTTGATGAGTCGGGGACTTTTGACTCATTTATATCTTTTTCTTATGATTTTGAGTCACTTATTTAAAGAATGAGGTTAATTATCCATTGATTTGTGTTTATTTAAGGTATTTGTGGCTGAGAAGAAGTTTGATGAAAATTGATGAAATTTGAAGGAGAAGAGTGGAAAAAGGAGCCAAGACTTGTTGGAGAATAAAGAAAAAAGAAACAATGTATATGAAGAAGAAAATGAAGAATTGCAGAGAACTTTCACGTTCTATTTATGTTTCGTTAAAGCAAGTACATAGGTCACTTTAAATAGGAATTAAGACTCAATCACCTAAGAGAAACATGACCCATTAACTTAACCACAACCTTATCCACTAAGCTAAATATTAACAACTAACAAAAGATATGCTTTTACTCAACTAGGACTCCTAACAAACGTTTTACTCTGCCAACTAAATAGGAACCTCTAATTATGTTTAAATCAATATTTAACACTCCCCATTAATTAAAATCACAAACTCCAAGTTTCTACCAGAATTGATCATGCTTGGCTTGTGGGAGTGCCTTGGTGAGAACATCTGCAATTTGATCCTTTGTACCGAAAAACTTCAACTTTATATCACCTCTTGCCGTGTGGTCACGAATGAAATGATAACGGATGTCTATGTGCTTTGTTTTGTTGTGAAAAGACGGATTCTTTGTCATTGCAATTGTTGCCTTGTTATCGCAAAGTATTTTTATCGCACCCTCTTGTCGATAGAAAACATAAACTAACAATCTTCGTAACCATAAGGCTTGACAGGCTGCTCAATTTATAGCAAAATACTCTACCTCTGATGATGATAATGCAACCACATCCTGCTCTTTGAGCTCTAAGAAATCACTCCAGATCCTAAATTGAAAACATTTTGAGAAGTCCTCTTTCGGTTATCTATACTTCTTGCCCAATTACTATCACTATATCCTATCAAGCTGATATCTGCATCTTTAGAGTATCAAATCCCAAAGTCAATTGTCCCAGCAACATAACACAAAACTTTTTTGGCAACACCAAGATGTTGCTTGGTAGGACTATGCATATACCTAGACAACATACTAACATAAAACATAATATCAGGACGAGTATGCGTCAGTTAGTTCAAACCTCCAATCAAGCTTCTGTAGTGACTAGGATCGGCAAGATCTGTGCCATCTTCAAGCTGAAATTTTTCATTTGCATTCATGGGTGTGGCAACCGCTTTACAATTATGCATACCGAACATGAACAAGAGGTCTTTTGCATACTTCATTTGAGAAACAAAAATTCCATCTTCTACCTGTTTCACTTGAAGACCAAGAAAGTATTGCAAAATACCTAAATTCGACATTTCAAACTCCTTCATCATGCAAGATTTATATTCAGCAACTAAAGTTTCACATGACCCCATATAAATCATGTCATCCACATAGAGACAAACTACCAATAAATCACTCGTACCTTGTTTCTTTACATATATCGTAGGCTCATTCTCGCTCCTTTCAAATCCATTCCTTAGGAAGTACAAGTCAATTTTGTTGTACCATTCCCGTGGCGCTTGTTTTAGCTCATACAAGCCTTCTTGAGCTTGTAGACTTTGCTCTCATTTCCACTAACACCAAAACCCTTAGGTTGGGAAACATAAACTTTCTCTTCCAAATCCCCATTTAAGAATGTAGATTTAAAATAAAATTGATAAATGGGCCAACTCAGCTTAGAAGCCAAAAATATGAGTATTCTTACCGTTTCAAAGAGAGCGACGGGTGAAAATGTCTCATCGTCATCAATACCTTGATGTTGTGCATATTCTTTAGCTACAAGCCTTGCTTTGTATCATTGTATGCTCCCATCTTCATGACACTTAATTTTGAACACCCATTTGAGTCCAATGGGTTCCTTTCCTTCCGGTAGATTCACCAATTCCCATGTCTGATTTTGCTCAATTGCTAGCATCTCTTCTATCATTGCATTTTTCATGCTTGACTCTCTACAACTTCCTTGAAACAACTGGGTTCAATAATATACAAAGCAAAAGAACTATTATCATAAATCTCCTTTAACGATCTGAATTTCACTGCTGGAGTCTCACTAGAAGAATCTCTTGAAGAAGAACTGTTTCCACTTCTTTGGGGGGTTAAGTTGTGATCACTTGCTAGAGTAGAGGTTCTTGATTGATGAGTAGCAAGGCTTCTACTTGCTGGAGAAGAACTGGATGAGTTCCCTGGAATAGAAACTGTTGCAGGTTCTTGCTCAAAACTTCATCAGTAGGCAACAATTTAATATTCGAACTAACATTCCCAAAATCAAAGTTCCAGCTAGCATCCTCATTAAACATAACATTTATACTAATCAAATTTTTCCACTCACTGGATTATGTAGCTTATAAGGTTTGGATTGTGTGCAATATCCAACAAAGATACATTTCTTTGATTTTTCATCAAGCTTATATCTAGCTTGAGAATTCACCAAAGAATAAGCTATACATCCAAAGACACGTAAGTGGCTTACCTTGTGCTTGTTACCTCTCCATTCTTCATATGGTGTTTGATTAAGAACAACCCTTGTAGGTGAAATGTTCAGCATGTAGACAGTAGTTGCAACAACTTCAGCCTAGAAATATTTTGGTACACCTCTAGCTTGCATCATGCTTCTACCTATTTTAACGACTGTCTAATTCTTTCATTTGGCGACACCATTCTGCTCCGGAGTATATGGTATTGTGAGCTCTCTGTGAATACCATTTTCCTCGCAATAGGTGTTGAATTCATTTGATATAAAATCACCACCTCTATCTGTTCGAAGAGTCTTGATTCTACAACCACTTTGCTCAACAAAAGACTTATATTTATTGAAATTCTCAAATGTGTTAGATTTGAATTTCAAGAAATATACCCAAATCCTTGGACTATAATCATCGGTAAAAAGCATAAAATATTGACTTCCATCTAAGGACTCAATACACATAGGACCACATAGACCAACATGCACCAATTCAAGACAAACAAAAACTTTCCTAGACTTGCTTACATGAAATAAATTTCTATTTTTCTTACAATATACACATCCTTCACAAAATTCAAGAGCATCAATTCTAGGCAAACCAAGAACCATATTTCTACGACCTAATAATTGTAACACCTTTACATTCAAATGACCATACCGCAAATGCCACAAATTAGCTTCCGTATTGCCTTTGGTAATAATGCAAAACTTCTAACATCAGAAAACTTCAAGAGGAAACATTCTATTTAGAGTCATCTGAATGTCAACAATTTTGTGTCCTGAATTTTTATCTTGAATGAGACAGGAATTGTCATCAAACAAAATACAATATCCACAAGTCATCAGTTGCCCTAAACAAGTTATGGGCTAAACAAGGAACTTACTGCACATTATGGAGAAGTTTGACATTACCATGAGAAGTTTTTAGAGCGATTGTGCCTTTCCCGTCGACTGTCATTTCCTTGTCATTTCCAAGACGAACTTCTGACTTCTCTGATTCATCAAGTTCTTTGAACAGTGACCTTCTGCACGACATGTGGTTGGAGTAACGGCTATCAATGATCCATACATCATCTGAACCACCATCTAATGAGGAATGAACCATGAACAAACTACCCTCCTCTTGTTCTTGCTTAGTGAAATTGGCATGTTGTTGTTCATCCCTCTGTTTAGTCCAGCAATGAGCTTCTTTCTGCCCCATTTTTCTACAATAGCGGCACTGAATATTGCTCTTGAACTACCGATGCTCACCACCAAAGTGAGATCGTCCTCTTCCATGACCTCATCCACGGAAACTACCTCTGCCTCCATATCCTCTTGCATTTGAAACTTTTGTTTTGCCTTTGAAAGAAGATTCCCCCTTGATATGAGATACCTTCTCTTCACCCTTTTCTTGAGAAGCATTCAATCCATCCTCATGAGCTTGCAATGAACTCATCAATTCATCAAAACCATAATTAGATAAATTATGGGACTCCTCAATAACAACTACGACATGATCAAATCCTTTATTAAGACTTCTCAAAACTTCAGAAACTATAGTTTCATCAGTAATTTTTTCACCATATGCCTTCATATGATTAACAATTGCACTCACCCTAGATAAGTAGCCTTGCAAAGATTCACTACTTTTCATGGATGAATTTTTGAAATCACGTCAGATTGATTGGAGTTTAACAACCATTACCTTTGTTGAGCCGTGGAATTCTTTTTTTTTTTAGAATATCCCATGCCTTCTTTGAGGTTTCTGCAGCAGTAATTCTGGAAAAACATGAGTGATGCATCACTTGCTGGATGTAAAACAGAGCCTTGGAGTCCTTTCTGTTCTCCTGCAACCTTTGTGCTTCATCAACATAGCCCTTCTCCACCAAATCCCATAATCCTTAAGACTTGAATAAATTCTTCATCTTTATGCTCCAAAATTCGTATTTATCCCCATCAAAGATGGAAATTAGTTGTTGAGATGTGGTAAATGCTCCATTGGTAGCTATTCTTTGCCCTCAATTGTTACTTTCTTCTTTCTACTGATTTGCTCTTAGTTTGACCTAACCTGGCTCTTGATACCAATTTTGTTGGAGAATAAAGAAAGAAGAAACAACGTATATGAAGAAGAAAATGAAGAATTGCAGAGAACTTGAACGCTCTATTTTTTTCTCCTTAAAGAAAGTAGAAGGACACTTCAAATAGGAATTAAGACTCAACCACCTAAGAGAAACATGATCCGCTTACTTAACCAAAATCTTATCAACTAAGCTAAATATTAGCAACTAACAAAAGGTATGCTTTGACTCAACTGGGAATCCTAATAAAGGTGTTACTCTGCCAACTAAATAGGAACCTCTATATACGTTTGAATTAATATTCAACAAGACTGGCAAACAAAATTAATCCAACTCATCGCAGAATCAACCTTGGGTTGCTTCCGCGAAGGTCAACAAAAGGGTCAAAGGTTTCTTAAGCGACCACATGGGCATCACTTTAGAAAAAGGTCCACAAAGGTCAATGGACCCTTTTGGGACCATTTTGGTCGCTTTAGAGAACGCCGAGGAAATGATGTTGATTGCTTACAAGAGTGGCAAGTCGCTTTGGCGAACGACAATTTTATGATCAGGGGAAGTGAAGGAATTTCACAAATATTGGACCCCTTTTCTCACAAAAGCTAATGGAAAAAATATCTTTGCAAATCTTGGACATCTTGGAACAAGGAAGAATACTCCATAGCTTGGGCTATGGTTTTGATAGCAAGTTTCTTTAAGATTCACCTTTTGGATTGAAGATTAAAGACTCCATTTTTATAATTTTCACTCTTTCCTCATTTCCTTGTTTTGTAT
This sequence comes from Solanum raphanifolium, assembly GCA_036250405.1. Lineage (NCBI taxonomy): Eukaryota > Viridiplantae > Streptophyta > Magnoliopsida > Solanales > Solanaceae > Solanum > Solanum raphanifolium. The sequence goes on from JAJOOE010005706.1 coordinate 13,402, forward strand.
TTCTTGAATTGTGGATGTAATTGATCAGTATAGAATTTGGATTTTATGCTAGGAATAGACACTTGTTGGGCTGATGATTTTATTCTTTTAGTTTTGTTATTGATTTAATGCTTCTAATTTATGAAATGGGTATTTGATTATCTAATCAATTTCACTTAGTGGCGTTTCTAATGTATTTGATCACTCCTTGTACTTGCTCATCTACTTTTATTGAACATGAAAGAGTCAATTGAAGTTGGAAATTATTGATTGGTGTATTTTGAGATGTAACAACCCATCTCTAGGATGATTTCTCAAATTGTGATTCCTTGCAATGCATAATTGGACTAATTCTGAATTTTACCTAACTAGATTTGAGAGAACTAGGTAAGAAATATTTTCTTTAGTTTAGGAGAAGTAAGGGAATCATTGTGGTCCTAATGCATATATGATCTTACCCATGATTGAGTTTGCACACGATTAAGGTGAAATGGATCTAGTGAATGCCAATTAGCTTCCCATTTCCTAATTACCTTCGATCCCTTGCTTGAAAAGACCTTTGTTCCTATCCTTTATTGTTACTAAAATCATCTTGATATTATAATTGTGTACTCTTCGTTTGGATTCAAACTCATATGTTATAATTCTTTATCTTTTCAATCATCGACACATTGTTCTTTGTGGGATTTTACCCGTACCTCATACTTTAGGCTATTATATTGCTAACGATCCCCTACTAGTTGACTTGTATGATGGATAATTGAGCGTTATCAAAATATTCACAACATCTTTACAAAGAAAAGATAAAGAAGTGGCATGACACCAAAATCCTACACCGGGAGTTTCGGGTAGGTGACTTTGTGTTACTCCTCAATTTTCTGTTGAAACTTTTCTAGGAAAAATTAAAATCAAAGTGGTCAGCACCATTTATGATGGCTTCTGTTGAAGCTTAAAACGTTGATGGTTCCAAGTTAAAGGTAAATGGTCAATTCTAGCAGTTATACTTTGGAGAGGGTCATGGCGTGATTTTGATTGTCATGACCCAAAGTATACCCTAGGCATAATATGACGTATAGGATCCCAAGAGGGCCTAAACAACCCACTTAGCATCAATCATACAAATAATAGAATTTAAAGAATTGAAAAAACAGTCTTATATCATAAAGAGTTTGACAAAAGCGGAAGTCTAACATAAGTCTCAAAGCCACCTAATAAATCATAGAATAGTGATTGGGACGTAACCCATACATCACAAATAACATAAAACAATAAAGGAGTATCGGTTCTTGGAACATGAGGAGTCACCAATCTTCAATTGAAGCAACTAAGGGATGTCTAGTCATGAGTGTGCGAGGGAGGAGCATCGGACCCTACATTAGTGAAACAATGTAGGAACAAGTATGGATTAGTACGTGGAATGTACTAAGTATGACAAAAAAGCATATGAGTTATAAACTCATGATAAAAGGAATTTTACATGACATGCAATGACCAAACTAAATCATATGATCAAATTTTAGAAAACATGTCACAATCACGGTCAATGCAAGCTAAACGTCTTTAAAACATTTGTGAGATACTTTATAAAGTAACTTTAGTTTGTTATTGTGGGAAGTTTGTCATTAACTGACATAGACCATGTGAGCTAACCATGGAATTCGATGTCTATATCACATCGAAAAGAGATGTCCTTACTTGCAAAGGTAAGAACCATAAACTTGACCTAAAGTAAATCCACTAGCTAGTTTCTATCCAAGACAAACCTATGGTGGCACATATTTATGGGATAGAGAGATTGCTAGTAGAAACCCAACCTCTATCAATGGGAGAGTTCCCATCTTAATATCCTCTCGGTGCTAAGCATAAATCCCACATAATAGTCATTAATCATATTCATCCTATTATCCATTGAAAAACACAATTGAATAACCAATCCAAGCTATAGTTCTTTCAGAATAGCTCCCAAATCATGATTCAACTAAGGTGAGAAAACCTTTAAACCTTATTAATCCTTTTGTGAGAAAACCCTTTTCAAAATCATGTTCTTAGTAGTATGTGAGAATTCATTTCACAACAATAACAACAACAACATCGAATCTTCACTCTCAAAGCAACCTTAAATCCTTTATATCAATTTCATAAAATAACATGCATATCTTCATAAATTCACCTTTCATTGATCATAAGCTTCATCATCTGATCATAGTTTAAAAATTATTGATCATGCATGGGTTCATGCGAATTCAACTTAAAAACATATAATTACTTCAATTCACATATACAAGGATATAAATCGATCAATTGAATCATAATTGAAAGGAACCCATGAAAATTCAATAAAACCCTAAGTTGAATTAAGAATCTATCTTTCACAAAATTGAAGATTTACGAACCCTATGGAGGAAGGACTCCATAGGTGAATACTAACATACCTTGATGTTAAAGTCCCATAAAGATTAAAGTATTGGAGACTTGAAGTTGAAGCCTATTTCCTCTTATTCTTCTGTAGTCTTCAGAGAATTAGAGAGGATGACTTTGGTTTGTTTTACAGAATTTAAGAGAATGAGTTGAAAGTGGGTAATTTGGGGCATTAAAAAAATTTATATAGTGATTAGGGCAGATAATAAAACAGCATAGTATTTAGTTTAAAAAATTTGGAGAAAGATTCAAAAGGCCCATTAAAATGACTGCCGACTCGACCTTCAATTTAGACCTATGGATTGTAGGAATTTCTGATGTTCATACTGGTCAACCGTTGACCAAGTACTAGGATCTCAAAAATCACCTATCTTTGATGGAAGACTTCTACGGTTCCTAGGTCATTCTACGGTCTACAGAAACCAACCGTAGAAATTTACTTTTGGCCTTAAAATTTCACTAGGTTGAGGACTCACATACGATACCTATCTACGACTCGTAAAAGAAATGACAGACCATCTTGGTGAACTGTAAAAATGGTACTAGGACATGATTCTAGAAAAAATATTTTTCCACTTCCTACGGTTGTCATCTACGGCCCGTAAAAGCTTTACGGTTCATAGATGGGAACCGTAGACACAACCTGCAACCCAAAATGTTTTTTCGTTATTTTTCAAATCTAAGGGGTTACAATATTCCCCTTTGAGAACATTCGTCTTCGAATGGAACTCAAGACATCATAAGGAGGGTAGGGAAAAATATCTTACAGCCCAACAAGAATGCAATTAACTCAAAATGCACAATATCAAGGAAGAACATCAACTCCAAGCTCAAAGATGCCTAAAACGTCATTTCATAAGGCATACATGAAAATCATACTCAAATGCACATAATCATGGAGAAATCCATCAAAGCTAAATCTAGATCTTAAAAGCAAGTTTTCATCAGTATGCATGCATCAGGAAACATGAGAATGACTAAGACATGGGGGTGGGCCATGAGGAACTAAATACCTCAAGCTTGAGTAGGTTCGGAGGGAAGGAGATGAGGGTAATAGGATATCATATCGGCCTCGGCCTACCAAGTATCACCCTCAACCCTTTGATTCCCCCATAAGATCTTTAGAGATGCAGCTTCCTTATTCCTCAATCTTTAACTTGCCGGTCCAAATCTTAATCGGAACCTCTTCATAAGAAAGAATCTACTTTATATCAAGACTCTCCAATGGTACTATAGATGTCAGATCAACAATATATTTCTGCAAGAAAAAGACATGGAAAATCAGACTCACTGATGCTAAGTCATTAGGCAAATCGAGCTCATAAGTAACTTTACCAATACACCTCAAAATATAATATGGGGCGCACATAACAGGGACTAAACTTTCCTTTACTACCAAAACTCATGACACCCTTCATGGGTGAGGATTTCAAGTAGACCCGATCATCATCATCAAATTCAAGATCCCTTCTTCTAACATCGACATAGGACTTTTGTTTACTTTGATATGTTTTTTACCTTAGTCTAATAAACCGAACTTTCTCCATATCCTTATGTACCAACTCGGGACCTATCAAAGCAATCTCAGCAACACCAAATCAACCTATAGGAGATATATACCTCATATCATAAAGATCCTCAAATGGAGCCATACCAATACTTGAATGATAGTTATTATTATAAGCAAACTCAATCAAAGGAAAATGATAATCCCAACTACCCTTGAAGTCAATCACACAAGGCTTCAATATATCTTCCAAAGTTTTGATAGTACGCTCGCTTGCCCATCGGCCTGAGAATGAAAAGTTGTACTAAGCTTATAATGTGTACCAAGCCCTTATTGGAAAGCTTTCCAAAATTGAGAAGTGAATTGGATACAACGATCAGAGATGATGGATAGGGCACTCCATGCAATCTAACCATCTCTTGCAAATACAACTTAGCATAGTATTCTGTCGAATAATAAACCTTGACGGGAATGAAATGAGCCAATTTAGTTGTACGATCTACTATAACCCAAATCGAGTCATGTTGCCGTCGGGTGCGGGGTAAGCCAACAGTAAAGTCCATATTAAAATAAAATCATTTCCAAGTAATGTATCTTGGGACAAACATCTCGGCTTTTGATGCTCGACTTTCACTTATTAACAATACACATAGCCAAAAATTCTGCAATATTCTTCTTTATCCCATTTAACCAATAGACCTCCCACAATTCATGGTACATATTATTGGCTCCCGGGTGAATGGAATATCGAGAACTATGGTCTTTTTCTAAGATTTTCTCTCTCAAGTCATCAACATTGGGAACATACAAACAACCTTGATATCGAAGCACACTTTCTCCCCCTTGGGAGAAATCCTCAACGAACTTTTTAAGCACCGCTTCCTTCGACTCAAGCCAAAATTGGATCAAGACATTTCTTGGCTTCACATCCGACACAAAAGACGATTTTGAACCGTTATAAATCATAACACCACTTTTGGTGGAGTCACCTAACCAAACACCTAATCAAGCCAATCTATGGACACCATGAACTAACTTCTTTTTATCTTCTTCCGCATGGGCAAAACTAACCATTGATAGCCGACTAAGAGCATCTTCCATAAGATTCGCTTTGCTGGGATGATAGAGGACACTCATGTAATAATCCTTTAGTAACTTAATTCACCTCTGTTGCCAAAGATTTAAATCATTTTGCTTGAACAAATATTGCAAACTTTTGTGGTTGGTGAAGACATAAACATGGACATCATATAAGTAATGCCTCCATATCTTTAAGGAAAACACAACCACTGCTAGTTCCAAATCATTTGTGGGATAATTATTTACATGAACCTTAAGTTACCATGAATAATAAGCAATAACCTTTCCATTTTCATAAGGACACAATCTAGTCCAATCCTTGAAGAGTTACAATAAACAACAGACCCATCGGATACTTCTAGTAGAGTCAATATCAGAGCATAAGTAAGTTTATCTTGGAACTCTTGGAAATTATTCTCACACGCTTTCGACCATAAGAACTTAACTTTCTTTAGGGTCAATGCACTCAATGGAGAAGCAATTGAAGAAAACCATTTAACAAACCTTCTAGAATTACCAACCAAACCCACGAATCTTTGAATATTTGAAGGGGATAAAGGTCTAGGCGAACTCTTAACCACATCATTCTTCTTATGATCTACCTCAATACCCTTACCGGAAACATTGTGACCGAGAAAAGCCACGGTCTCAACCAAAACTCTCATTTACTAAACTTCGCAAAGAGTTGTTTGTCCTTGAGGACTTGCAACACAATCCTCAAATGATCGGTGTGCTCATCCTCACTTCTTGAATAAATCAAAATGTCATCACTGAATAAAATTAAAAGCATGTCAAGATATTGTCTAAGCACTATATTTATCAAGTCCAAAAATGCGACAGGAGCATTAGTCAAACCAAATGACATTATCAAATACTCATAAAGACCATACCGAGTTCGAAAAGTCATCTTTGGAATGCCATCTTTTTTCACCCTTAATTGGTGATAACCCGACCAAAGGTCAATTTTAGAGAAGCAATTTGCTCCTTTTGTTTGATCAAACAAGTCACCTATCCTTGGAAGAGGATACTTATTCTTAATGGTAAGCTTGTTCAATTGATTGTAATCAATACTCATGCGAAGTGAACCATCTATCTAGCGAACAAACAAAATTGGAGCACCCTATGGAGAGATATTTGGTCAAATGAAACCCTTATTCAACAAATCTTTCAATTGCTCTTTCAACTCCTTAAGTTCTTCTGGAGTCATACGGTAAGGAGAAACAAATATAGGTTGCGTATTTGAAAGAAGGTCAATACCAAAGTCTATTTCCCTTTCCGGATGAAAACAGAGTAGATCATCGGGAAACGCTTTTAGAAACTCATTTACAACGGGGACCGTCTCCATGATAGGGGTTTCAGAATCCATATCCCTATCTCAATTTAATGATAAATACAACCCGTAGAAATCAGTTTTCTAGCTTTAAGAAAAGAAACAAACTGATCATTAGGCATAGAACTTCCCCTTTTCCATTAGAGGACAGGCTCATTTGAAATTGAAACTTGACTACTCGGGTTCTACAATCAGTAGAAGCATAACATGAATTGGCCAATACATACCAAGAATAACATCAAATTCCAACATATAAAGTTCTACAACATCAACATGAGTGACTCTATGGGATAAGGAGATGGGACAAATTCTGTAGATTCTCTTTTCCATAATAATTTTACCAATAGGAGTATAGAAAGAAAAAATGATCTACCAACACATCCGGAGTTATATCAAACCACATAGCCATATATGGTGTAACAAAATACAAGGTAGACACGAGATCAAGCAAAGATAAACATCAAGATGAAAAACTTTCAACATATCGGTAAGTACATCAAGAGAACCCTCTTGCTCATAATGAGTTTGAAGAGCATAGAACTTGTTTCACTTGGGAGCATTTGAACCCGAACCACTAGGAGGGGCTTGCCTACCCTCTTTTCACTTAGTAGTAAGTGATAGACAATCCCTTATCTTATGACCACTCTTACCCCAACCAAAGAAACCATATGTACCGCCTCAATATTTACTCTCATGCTTTCTCCCATCTCTAGCACAAGTAGACAATGACGTTCCACCATCATTTACTCCTTAAGGATTGGGTTTAGACACCATATATTTGTTGAACTTTGAAACTGATACATTAGTGAAACCTTGAACAGAGAACCTTTGTTTGAACTTAGAACGACCATATCTATCGAACCTTGAATGTGAAAAGTCACCATCACCGATCTTTCTCCTTTTTTCCTCCATAGACTTTTCTTTATGTTTGTCCTCTTTTATTTTTTAAGCATGCACCATTAGGAGAGAAATGCCTATTTCATTGATGAGAATGGTGGTAAGATATTCTTTAACCACCATCTCAGACACTCCCGAAACAAATTTGCTCATATTTGCTCTAGGATCGACAACCATAGTAGAATCTGATCTAGGCAATTGCATGAACTTCAAGGCGTACTCCTTCACCCTCATATTTCCTAGATGTAGTTTGATGAATTGAAGTACCTTTGCCTCCCTAATCTCAAGGGGAAAATCCTATCAAAGAAAGCAACCTTAATTTTTTCCTGATCAAGAGGACCCGCATCAACCGCCCTCTCTTCCTTACATTGGTTGAACCAAACTTGAACAACACCCTTAAGTTGATTAGCAAATAATTGTCCCTTTTTCCACCGGTGTCACTCCCACGATCATCAAAACCATATACACCTCATCAATGAATTCTTGAGGATCTTCCTCAACCTTGGAACCATGAAACTATGGGGAATTCATCCTAGTAAAGTCCCTCACTCTAGTTGCCTCCGTACCAATATTTAGGTTAATGGGAACCACAACCTCCCTATTGGCTTGGGCCATCATGGATTGAACTAATACTTGAAAAGTAGCCCAAAACTCTGCATTAGTCACTTGTTGGCCAAAGGGTCGACCGAAGCTCAAGGAACTTCTTAAAGAGCTTCTCATTCCACATTCTCATTCACAATCCTCCTAACATATGCTCTTCGAGGGGCCATACCCAAAAAATCATCAGATAAATATTAGAAAAGAGACATATAGAGTTTCACTCTATAGCACGACTTGAAAGTAATGAAGGACGTGGAATTTCCTAAACATCTTATAGCTTTTTATTCATAAATGTAGCGCGCTTCACGCTCATGAACAAGACTATAATCGACGTCGCTTATGAAACATAATAAGATATTTCAAAACCATGTGCTCTGAATACCATGTTTATCACGACCCAATGTATACCCTTATCATACTATCACATATAAGACCCTGATAGGGCCTACAAAAGCCACTTAGCAACCATTATACAAGATAATAGAATTTAAACAATTTAAAATAGAGTCTTATATCATCAAGGGTCTAAAAAAACCAGAAGTTTAACGTAAGTATCTAAGTCTTCTAATAAATTATAAGGAAAGTGATTGAGATGTAACCTATACATCACATACAAAGTCTAAAATGGAAATGACATAAAGCAATAAAGGAGTCTTGGTCCTCGAAATATGAGGACTCACAAATCTTCAACCAAAGTAACCAAAGGATATCTAGCCACGGGTGTGCAGAGGAGGAGCATCAGACCCTACATTAATGAAACAAATGTTGGCAAAAGTATGCAATAATACATGAAATGTACTACGTATGATAACAATGCATTAAAGTTATGAAATCATGCTAAAAGGAACTTTACATGACATCCAATGAACAAACTAAATCATAAGATACCATGTTAGAAAACATAAGTCATAATAATGGTCAACGCAACCTAAACGTCTTTAAAACACTTGTGAGATACTTTAGAATGCAACCTTAGTTCGTTATTATGGGAAGTTTGCCCTTAATCGATACAGACCATGTGAGATATAACATGGAATCCGGTGTTTATACCACACCGAAAGAGATGTCCTTACTTTTCAAGGTAAGAACCACAAACGTAAGCTAATGTGGATTCACTAGCTAGTGTCTATCTAAGACAAACCTATGGTGGCACATAGTTATGGGATAGAGAGATTGCTACTAAAAACCTGACCTCTACTAATAGGAGAGTTCACATCACAATATCCTCTCGGTGTGAAGAATAAATCCCACGGGATAGTCATTAATCATATTCTTCTTATTATCCATTGAAACACACAATTAAGTAACCAATTAGAGCCAGAGTTCATTTAGAATAGCTATTTATAATTATTCAACTTAGTTAAGAAAACCTTTCAACCTTATGAATCCTTTTGTTAGAAAACCCTTTCACAATCATGTTCTTAGTAGTATGTGAGAAGTCCTTTCACAACAAGAACAACAACATCGATGCTTCACTCTCATAGAAACCTTAAATTACTTATGTCAATTTCATTAAACAAAATGCATATCTTTATAAATTCATCTTTCGTAGTTCATCAGCTTCATAAAATGATCATAGTAAAAAAATTATGGATCATGCATGGGTTGATGTGAATCAAACTTAATAACATATAGTTACTTCATTTCATGCATAAAACAATAGAAATCAATCAATTGAATTATAATTGTAAGGAACCTATAAATATTGAATAAAACCCTCACTTGAATTGAGAATCTATCTTTAAAAATTTGAAGATTTTAGAAGCCCTATGGAGAAAAGGACTCCATAGGTGAATAATAACATACCTTGATGTTAAAATCCCACAAAGATTGAAGGATTGGAGACTTGAAGTTGAACCCTAGTTCCTTTTCATCTTCCTTAGTCTTGGGAAAATTAGGGAGGATTAGTTTGGTTAGTTTTAGGGAATTTAGGAGAATGAGTTGAAAATGAGTATATTTGGGGTTAAAAACATTATATAATTATTTGGGTAGAAGGTAAAATGATATAGTATTTAGTTAAAAACAATTTGGGGAAATACCCAAAAGCCCCTTAAAAATAACTGTTGTCTCGACCTAGGGTTCAAACCTATAAAACGTAGGACTTTTACGGTCTTTACTGGTTAACCGTAGACCAAGTATTGGGATCTCAAAAATCACCTATCTTTGGCGGAACACTTCTACGGTTCCTAGGTCATTCTATGGTCCGTAGAAACCAACTTTTGGCCTTAAAATTTCACTAAGTTTGGGACTCACCTACAACCTATCTATAACTCGTACAAGAAATGACGGACCGTCCCGGTAAACCATAAAAATGGTACTAGTAAATGATTTTAGAAAAAATATTTTCCCACTTCCTAAGGTTGTCATCTCAAAGCCGTAAAAGATTTTATGGTCCGTAGATGGGAACCGTAGAAACAACTTACAACCCAAAATATTTTTTCCTTCTTTTCCAAATCCGAGGGGTTACAGTATCCCCCTTTTGGGGACATTAGTTCTCAAATGGAACTCAAGACATCATAAAGAGGGTAGGGAAACAAATCATACAGCCTAACATGAATGTAATTAACTCAAAATGCAAAATATCAAGGAGGAACAAAAACTCCAAACTCAAACATGCTTAAAACGTTATTTCAAAACTCATACATGTAAATCATACTCAAATGCACATAATTATCGAGAAATCCATCAAAGCTAAATCAAGATCTCAAAATAAAGTTTTCATGAGCATGCATGCATTAGGAAATATGAGAATGACTAAGACATAGGGTTGGACAATGAGGAACTAATGCCTCTAGCTATAGTCGGATCGGAGGGAAAGAGATGGGGGTAGCGGGACATCATATCGGTCTCGACCTCCAAAGTAGCACCTTCAACCCTTTGATTCCTCCATAAGACCATTACAAATTCCACTTCCTTATTCCTCAGTTTCTTAACTTGCCTGTCCAAAATCTCAACCGGAACCACTTTATAAGAAAGACTCTTATTTATACCAAGACTCTTCAATGATACTATATATGTCGAATTACCAACACATTTCTTCAACAAAGAGACATGAAAAATCAAATTCACCGATTATAAGTCATTAGGCAAATCGAGCTCATAAACAACTTTACCAATACACCTCAAAAACTGATATGGGTCCACATAATGGGGACTAAGCTTCATTTTATTACCAAAATTCATGACACCCTTCATGAATGAGGTTTTTAAGTAGATCCAATTATGATCATCATCAAATTCAAGACCTCTCCTTCTAACATCAACATAGGACATTTGTTGAATTTGAGCGATTTTTAACCTTTCTCTAATAAGCCGAACTTTCTTCACAGCCTCATGTACCAACTTGGGACCTATAAAATAATCTCACCAAATTAAAACCAACCTATAGGAGATTTATACCTCTTACTGTAAAGGGCCTTAAATGGAGCCATAAAAATAATTGAATGATAGCTATTATATAAACAAACTCAATCCAAGGCAAATAATCATCCCAACTACCGTTGAAGTCAATCACACAAGATCTCAACATATCTTCAAAATTTTTGATAGTACCCACCACTTGCCTATTGTTTTAGGATGAAAGGTTTTACTAAGCTTAACATGAGTACCAAGCCCTTTTTTTGAAAGATTTCCAAAATATATAAGTGAAATGGGTACCACGATCAAAGATGATGGATAGGGGCACTCCATGAAATCTAACCATCTTCTTCAAATACAACTTAGCATAGTCCTCCATCAAAAAAGGAACCTTGACAGGAATGAAATTAGCCAATTTCAGCATACGAACTACTATAACCCAATTCGAGTTTTGTTACCGCTTGGTGCAGGGTAAATGATGAGTCCAAGATTTGGACTCATTTAGGGATTTGTTTATATAGATTTATTGTCCTCAAATGCTTAATTTGTGCCATAAACTGATGTTAAATCCTTGATTTTCAGGTATATGGAATAAGGAACAAAGCAAGGACACTAACAGGACAAAATGGACAAAACAAGATGAAGAGATGAAGAAAGGAAAGCCTGGTGGTCGCCAAGAGCACTTGGCGAATTGCCGAGTGGCTAGCTTGATCGCCTAAAGTTCCAGTGTGCCATCCTTTAAGGAAGAAACCAAGTCGGCGACAGAAAGGAGCAGTCGGTGAATTGCCGAGCAGTTCCGCGAAGCAAAGAGAGATTGCCCAAAGTTACAAAACTTGAGGATGCTTAATGGCAAGGCGAAAAGTCGATGAAAGAGGTCAAAGTGTAGCTCGTCGATTGGTTTGGCGATCCTGACTTACTTCGCCAATCGGCCATTCGTTGCCTATTTTTGGCGATTATAAATTAGATTTTGATAATTTAGTTTAACATCTTGATACATCAATCTTTTATTTGGACGAATTTTGATTTTACTTTGAAGTTTTTCATCGTTTTTGAAGAATTTTTAGAGATTCAATTTGGAGATTTTAGAAGTGGGTTTCAAAGATTCAGCAAATTGAAGCATTGTAAAAACTAAATCACTCTCACTAGTTGATGGATAATTGATTCGGTAATTGTTTTTACCTTTTTATAATGTTTGGCTAAAACCCCATTTATTGGGGTGTGATCATGTGATTATGGGCTGAATTAGTTTATGGATATTGTTAATTACTCGTTTAAATGCTATTTTGAAGTGAGTTTAATCAATATTTGTGGTTTAAATTATGAATTGCAGTTGCAAATGCAGTTCTAATTTGGTGTTCTTGGCTTGCGCGAGAGAGAGATTTTAGAACTAAGATTATTGATTAATGATTTGTAGGTATTGGGTTGATCTGGGTTTAGCTCGAGAGAGTGAATCCTAAACCCAATCTAACCCATCTAGCTTGAGATTGTGGATGAATTAAGGTGTGGGTTGTTCTTCATTTTCATGCTTGTAAATGTTCGAAAGAAATCACCTGATTCGGGATAGTTTTTTGAGAGAAAACTATCTCCCTTATAGTCTAGCCTACTCATTGATTTTTAGTTGTTTACTAGAAGTTTCAATTACCCATATATCAATATTTTCCTATAATCAATCACATCCCGAGAATTCCTCTCCCTATTGTTATTTCAATGTTTTTGTGACTGTTTTTAGTTGATAATTGAAAACCAAAACCCCCATCTGACATTTGTGTCACCCCCTTTAATTTGATTCATGTCTTTTATCGACAATTTCTATTCCTATTGCTGATTAGACCACGTTTGTAATTTCTATTTGAATTTAAAACACGTACCGCTCCCTGTTGGATTTGACCCCAACTCAATTATTGAGTTTTATACTGATTTACGATCGTTGACACCTAGAATTGGAATAGGTGTGCTTGAAACATTAAATCAAAATGGCACCACTGTCGGGGAGTGGTGCTGTTTGAAATTCTTTTAGTGAAGTTGAATTGTGTTCTTCTTAGTTATAGTTGAATCTACTTTTTTTAGTTTTGGTTTTGTGTTGCTTGTGTTAAATAGAGGAGGAGATGAGCGTAAACAGAAGAAATGGTAGGCAAGTAGGCCACCAAGATGACATCGGAAACCTCAATGACAATAATGACCCAAACATCAATAACCCAGTCCAAATGGGTGATGTTGGGGCTATTCGTTTACCTCCCACTGAAGGAAACATTGTGTTTCACATCACAAGCACAATGTTTTAGCTCCTCAAATGCAAAGGATTGTTTAGGGGGAAAGCTTATGAGGATCCCCATGAGCATATCAAAAATTTCGTTGATGTATGTGGACCGTTCTCATTCAAGAACATATCGCAAGAATCGGTCCATTTGAGGTTGTTCCAATTTTCTCTGATGGGCTAGGTAACAAATGGTTGGCGGAGTTGCCAAGACATTCCATCACTTCTTGGATGGAGCTGATCATAGTGTTCCAAGTGAGATTTTTCCCTCCATCGAAGATGATGATTCTTAGGGATAGTATCCAAGGTTTCAAACGCTTAGAGGGTGAGCCAATCCATGAGACTTGGCTGAGGTTTAATAAGTTGGTGTTGCAATGCCCAACTCATGGATTGCCTAATAATTTGCTATTGCAATACTTCTATAGGAGCCTCGACTCGGTGAATAAAGGAGTTGCTGATCAACTTGTTCCCGGTGGTATAATTTAACAACCCTATGAAGTAGCTTCCCAACTCCTTGATTGCATGTCCAAGATCAATAGGGCTTGGTACATTCGTAAGGACCAAGTCTCTCCTCTCAACTTTAGAATGACTAAGGAGCAGATCGACAAAGATCAAGAGAGAGACCAAAACATGGCAAATATGATGAACCAATTGGATATTTTGGCTAAAAATGTCATGGGTGTTCGTACGAAGAGTGTTAAAATTGTGGGTTGGTGGAGTGAACCCTGATGAAGCCCAATTTGAAGCACAATATAATGTGGAAGTGAAGTTCCTAGCCAACCAAGGAGGAGGTTATCGTGCAAATCACCCAAGAACGGGTGGAAATCAGGGCTAAAATAGAGATGAGGGCTAGAGAGATGGTGACAGAGATTGGCGTGATCGCAAAGCCACTTGAAAGGAAAGAGAAGGGGAGAAGGAGAAGTATGTTCCTCCCCATGAGCGTCAAAAGCCCAAAGATTCTGAGGGTGGCCGTACAAAAGATATGCTCTCAAACATTCTCAACAAGGTTTAAGGGTTTGATAAAGTGTTAAAAGAAATGAAGGAGGAAGTCTCGACTCTCAACCAGATGGTGATCTCTCATTCTGTGTCTATCAAGCAGCTGGAGACCCAAATGGGTCAGATTTTGTCGCATTTGAACCCAAGAAAAAAAGGGGGGTTGCCTAGTGATATTATGGCAAACCCCAAAAATGAAGCTTAAATGGGTACTTACGTCGTGCCACGACATTAAATAAGGCGTTTCTTGTGAGGCAACCCAAGTTTTTGATACTTTAAGTTTGGTTTTGAATAATGGGTGTTTATTGTGCAGGTAGAAGAGTGTAGTGTGTTTGAGAATATGCAGTTTGGCAAGCCAAGAGTTCAGTTGGGGACTCGCCGAAGAGGTCGACGAGTCCAACTTGGACCGCCATTGGACTCATAAAAACATGAAGTTGAAGTCTGTAAAACTCGGTGGGCCAATGGCTGAACAGGCGACTCATCGAACAGGTCGCCGAGTCTGGTTTTGTCTATTGTTTGGACCCCCCAACTTTACTGGAGGTCCTGTAAAACTCGGCGAGGTAAGTTACCACTTGGTGCATCACCAAGTGGTTCGGTGTGGTTGACTAATACCACCGAAAGGGCCGCGATCTCAAAGGTTTTATAAGGCCTAATGGTATAAAATTTCAAAATCTTCCACATTGTCTCATTTCTAACCCTGTACACTCTCACCCGCACTTTAGATCTTCATTACTTTCCCATTTTTACTCGTTCTTGTGTTTGATGTCGTGCTTAGATTTGGATTACTTTGCCGCCTACGTTATCAAATTCTCTATTCGGCATTCAGGTTCTATTTCTGAACCCCAAACTTTCGATTAGTGGTTGAACTCAAATGATTTTGGAAAATATGTGTTGTTTTGTGTTGGGTCTGTGTGTAAATCATGTTTGATGTGTCAGATTACCTATTTTTTGTTTCGAAATTGTGCCTAATTACTTAAAATGATGAATCCCCGTGTTTAGTGCGTTAAAATTTTCTCTACATTATTGGGTTGCAGTTATTTTATGTTGGGTCTAGTTGGGTGAAGCCTGAGTAACCCCTTATTGAGTCAAATAACGTAATTTTCCCAATGATGGAGCGGTTGACGTCATTTTTAAGGGCAAAAGTCATCAAATGGCCAATTTTGGCCAAATTCGGGGAAGTCTGAGTACCCCAAAGGCATCGGTCTTATGGGTCTAATGTGAGTTGAGTAGTCTGTGTATTTGATTTTGATTTCGGGGGCTGCGGGCTTGATTTTGGGAAATGAGGTTGAAATTTGGCACGTTGGGCAGTTTGGTGAGCTGGGTCGAGCTCGCTGAACGGTTCGACGGTTCACCAACGTCCTTCTTGGATCGCCCTTAATTTCTTAAGTTGGTTTAGTTAAGTCTGTAACTTTTGGCGGGAAGCATGAGCTCGCCGAGCTTACTTGATGACTCACTGAAAGGTTCCTTTGATCACCCTTCTGTGCCCCTAACCCCTAAAACGCACTGTAATACTCGGTGGGCTAGTTTGAGCTCGCCGAGTGGTGTCGGCAATTCGCCGAAGGGCCCAGAATATCACCGACGTGTCTTATTTCTGGGAATTTTTTTATGCTGGTCTTTTCGGCGAACCCTTTCCTGCTCGCCTAAGTAACTCGGTGACTTGTTCGGCGAGTCTTTCTACAACTTGATTTCATCAACTTTCTGTAACAATTTCTAACAAGTTCCAATGTATTTTGCGGATATGGCTAGACCCAAAGTACCACAACGAGACATGTCGCCCCGCAAGCGGGCAAAAGGGATCATCATCAATGACGGTGCAGCCGCATCCGAACCAAAGGCAACTAAACTTCCTACCACGGGTGGGGAACACAACGGAAAGGTCAAGGCGCTCGTTGTTTAATCAATGGAGGTTAGCTCTAACAGTGAATGAGTCTATGCGACTCACCTCACCACATCAGAAAGTGAGGGTGAACACCAAGATTCTCAGGCTGCCATCTCTGAGCCTGAGGATAACCATCTTCTATTGGCTCGGAGTGCAGAAATGCGCTCCAAGAGGATGCATGATCCGTCTAGGATCCGGGTGCCTCAGACCACTCCTCTTTTTCCTGTTCCAGATCAGACTATAGTCCCAGAACCACCTCCACAAGGTCCTCCTCCCCGGTTTCTCAACAAACTAAAGGCCGAGGGACTGAGGACCATCAATGAGGAGAAGAGGTTGACTATAGATGGTGTGATAGATACATATCCTGAAATATGGAGCACCATGAAGTCCCACAAATTTCGGATCTTCACTAAACCCAGGGGTCCTTATATTACTAATTGGGTCCGGGAGTTTTATACTGCATATGGAGCTTTGGTGACGCAGGGAAAGCGGAAGGCTGCTACCTTCAAGCCAGTATACTATGTAATTGTCAGGGGAAGTAAAGTAAAGTGTGATAGTGATGATATCAATGTCGTATTGGAGTACACTAAAAACATTATAGATGACTAACAGAGCATGATCAAGAGAACTTCATTGGAGGACATGAAAAGCTGGTTGGCCCCTCTTTTATCTGACAACACTTATAGGTTGATCGAGGTCGGAGTGCCGATCGAGAAGAAAGACCTCAATGTGGTAGCGAGGTACTGGTTCGACTTCATCAGTAACACAAACATGCCGTCCCAGAACGAGTCTATCCTCTACCACACAAAGATGGCCTATATTGGATCTATCATTGCATGAAAGTGCATCAATCTAGGTGCCATCATTAAACATAAGATGGCCATGAGAGCTAGGCAGCACCATACATCTATCCTTTTTTCCAGTGTTGATCACTGAGTTGTGAAGACGAGCCCGGGTGCCACGTGATGAGAAGAAGGACGTGTAAGTAATTCCCGCCTCCTCTACTGACATACGGTGTATTGAGGCCAAGTACTTGAAGAATGCGGCTGAGAAGAAGAGGGAAGCCCCAGTGGATACATCCTCGGCTATTGATATTGAGACACTACCTGCAGAGGCAGTATTGCCTACTCTGGCCACTGGGCCTTCATGTATTTATAGCTTTGCCCCTTCCATGACTCCGAGCTCTTCTACCGCTCCCCTGTCTCCTAGGTCTGCTGCCAGTACTGCTTCATCCTGACCTCCACTCACCTAGGCCATATTGCTATTGATGGGGCAACTATCCTATTCTGTTGATATGTGTTCCTCCAAGCTAGAGGCTACAATTCCTGGGATGATTGAGAGAGATCTCACCACTGTTTTGACACCTCTTAAAGAGTCTATTGATGCCCTCAGGGCGATGATTGAGGTATGTGAGAAAGGTCAAAGATCCACTCAGGAGGTGCCAACAATAAAGGCCGCAATTGCAGCATTGAGAAGAGATGTGGACCAGTTGAAGTCCACGGATATGTCGATGTTTTTTTAAACCTGGACACAGATATTCTGGGCTATTCTGAGATGCCTTCAGCTACCACCAGAGATGAGGTTCGATCTGATGATGTGGCTACAGAGTCTTAGGATGAGATCGATGAGGAGCAACTTGATGTTAAGGAGGAGACCACCTATGAGGGCCTGACTGAGGTCGAGGAGGCTATGGTAGATTCGGCCATTTAGACATCGTTGAGAGACACTTCTGTGGCACGCTCCAGCGGAGCTAGTGTTGATGTTGCACTGGGCACTAATGCCCAACCCTATACTGATGCCCAGATAGATGGAGTGACTGCAATGCAGACTTCACCCTAGGCTTAGCCTGGCATGATGACATCTCACCTCCTTCTCGGTTGGTTTATTGATTATTGTTGTTTTAATTACATTTGAGGACAACTACTTTTATTTTGTGGGTGGGGTGAGGTATTTCCATACCTACCTCTTGAGATTGCATTTTATGTGTATATATTGGGTTTTTTTATTCATATTTGTGTTTTAATTGTGTTTTGATCTTAATCTTGTGGATGATTGAGCTTGTGGCTCCATGTTTTGAATGGAAATGGGTTTGAACCTATTTTTAAAATTTGTACCACCTCTATTGTGTGTGATTGTGGTTGTTCTTGTGCGAATTTGAGTATTGGTTATGATCAATACCAATGACTTGAATAGTGCTCTTAATTGAACTAAATGAATGTGTGGCTACGATGAGGCCAAATGAAGTTGCATAGAAAATGTGTGACTTTTAGCATCTCATTGTGACTAGCCAGTTATTGAATGAGTCTCGTGTTATGAGCATTGCACACTAGCTAGAAAGTGTGGAGTCTTGTTTGATGAGCTTACCTTGAACATTGTGTGTGATGACACCTAAAATTTGCCCCGTTGGTTCGGTTTACTAAGTGATGCAAGCACTTGAAATGATCTTAGGCAACCATTTCAAAGAGTGAAACAATTTGACAATATACCTTGTGGTCTACCTTGTGAGATGTGTGAACTTCGCTTGAACCCTTTTGAGCCTTATCCCTTTATTGGAAGAAACTTGAACAATTATGACTCTTCTGTATCCATTAACCCATAATTCTCATAAAGTGTGGTTGTTTAATAGCAAACTTAGGCCAAAAGCCTAAGTTGGGGGTGTGGTGAAAAGAGAAGGTAAATCAAGAAGTGTGAAAAATCCCCCCTCTAAGCAATGGTTTTGAAAAAATATAGAACCCCTCCTTGTAAAAAAAAGGGAAAGAGAAAAAAAAGAAAATAAAATAAAAAGAATGAAAAAGTTGTGAAATAAAGTAGTGAAAGTTGCAAAAGAAATGGGGTATCTGGTAGTCCATTTGAAGTTGAATAATGGGGTGAATTATGAGCATGATCAAAATGTTGAAGAAAAGGAAGAAAGTGATGTTCAGACCACATTTCATGAGGGTGGCGACCACTGAACCTAAATAACCATACCTTTACACTAAGCCTTGTTACAAGCCTTGAAAAGACCTTTATGATCTTGAGTGAGTTGGAACGAATGTTGATTGGAAAATAAGGGCAAATCTATGGGTGAAGTCATGCATGTGTTCATCTTTGTGAGTGTGAGAGTCGTATGTGATTCCAGAACTATAAATTGTTGAAGAACATTGTATGAATAGGGTATCCCCTTTGTTGGGAGGGCATTTAAGTACCTTTATTGAGCTTGAACTTGCATTTGAAGCAAGTATTTTGAACTTGAGCATCTTTGATAATGGTGAGTCACAGTTTGAATCTTTGAGTGCACAATTGATCATTGCATGAGTAAGTTAATCTTGTTGTGTGCATTCATGTTGAGTCTTATGGAGCACTATGTGAGACATCCTTTTTGAACTGCTGAACTTGAGTTTTACTTGAGGACAAGCAAAATTTTAAGTTGGGGGTGTTGATGAGTCCAAGATTTGGACTCATTTAGGCCTTTGTTTATATAGATTTAGTGTCCTCAAATGCTTAATTTGTGCCATAAACTGATGTTAAATCCTTTATTTTCAGGTATATGGAATGAGGAAGAAAGCAAGGACACTAACAGGCAAAAAGGAACAAAAACAAGCTGAAGAGATGAGGAAAGGCAAGCCTGGTGATTGCCAAATGCACTTGGTGAATCGCCGAGTGGCTAGCTTGTCCGCCTAAAGTTCCAGTGTGCCAGCCCTCAGGGAAGAAACCAAGTCGGCGACAGAAAGGAGCAGTCGGCGAATCGCCGAGCAGTTCCGTGAAGCAGAGAGAGATCGCCCAAAGTTACAGAACTTAAGGATGCTTAATACCAAGGCGAAAAGGCGATGGAAGAGGTCAAAGGGCGGCTCGCCGAGTGGTTCGGTGAGCCCGACTTACTTCGCCTACCAACCATTCGTGGCTTAGTTTTGGCGACTATAAATTAGATTTTGAGCATTTAGTTTAACATCTTGATACATCAATCTTTTATTTGGACGAATTCCGAATTTACTCTGTAGTTTTTCATAGTTTTGAAAAAAAATTAGAGATTTAAATTGGAGATTATGGAAGTGGGGTTCGAAGATTCGACAAATTGAAGCATTGTGAAGACTAAATCATTCTTACCTAGTTGATGGATAATCGATTTTTGTAATTTGTTTTTACCTTTTTATGATGTTTAGCTAAAAACCCAATTCTTGGGGGTGTGAACGTGTGATTATGGGCTGAATTAGTTTATGAGTATTACTAATTACTAGATTAAATGCTATTTTGAAGTGAGTTTAATCAATATTTGTGGTTTAATTTCTGAATTTTAGTTGCAAATGCAGTTCTAATTTGGTGTTCTTGGTTTGCTCGAGAGAGAGGTTTTAGAACTAAGATTATTCATTAATGATTTGTAAGTATTGGGTTGATCTGGGTTTAGCTCGAGAGAGTGAACCCTAAACCCAATTCTACTCGTCTAGCTTGAGAGAGTGGATGAATTAAGGTGTGGGCTTTTCTTCATTGTCGTGCTTGCTTATTTTCGAAAGAAATCACCTCATTCGGGATAGTTGTTCGAGAAAAAACTATCTCCCTTATAGTCTAGCCTACTCACTGATTTTTAGTTGTTTAGTAGTAGTTTCAATTACCTATATATCTATATTTGCCTATAATCGATCACATCCCGAGAATTCCTCTCCTTATTGTTATTTCAAAAAATTTGTGAGTGTTTGTAGTTGATAATTGAAAACCAAAACCCCCATCTGACATACGTGTCACCCCTTTTAATTTGATTCCTGTCTTTTATTGAGAATTTCTATTCTTATGGCTAATTAGACCACATTTGTACTTCTTATTTGAATTTAAAACACATACCACTCCATGTGGGATTACACCCCAACTCAATTGTTTGGTTTTATACTGATTTACAATCGTTGACACCTAGAACTGGATGAGATGTGCTTGAAACGTTAAATCATTAAACCAATAATAAAGTTCATACTCAAATATTTCCACTTCCAAGTAGGAGTAATGATATCTTGGGACAAACCTCCCGACTTTTAATGCTCGACTTTCACTTATTGACAATTAGGACTCACAACCAATTTTTTTACAATATCCTTCTTCATCCCATTCAATAAATAGACCTCCTGCAAGTCATGGTGCATTTTAGTGGCTCCCAAGTGAATAGAATATCGAGAACTATGGGATTTTTCTAAGATTTTATCTCTCAAGTAATCAACTTTGGGAACACACAAACGACCTTGATATCGAAGCACATCATCTCCCCCTTAGGAGAAAGTCTGAATGAACTTTTTAAGCACCGCTTCCTTCAATTCAAATCAAAATCGGATCAAGACCTTACTTGGCTTTCACATCTGACACAAAAGATAATTTTGAAGCTTTATGAACCATAACACCACGTTTGGTGGAGTCAACTAACTGAACACCCAATAGGGCCAATCAATGAACATCAAGAACTAACTTCTTTTTATTTTCGTCCACATGGGCAGCACCACCCATTGATAGTCGACTAAGAGCATCCGCCACAAGATTTGCTTCGTCGGGGTGATAAAGGATAGTCATAATCCTTTAGTATATCAAGCACCCTTAGTTGGCAAAGATTTCAATCCTTTTGCGGTAACACATATTGAAAACTTTGGTGGTTGGTGAAGATATCAACATGGACACCATATAAGTAAGGCCTCCATATCTTTAAGGCAATCACAACCGCTGCTAGTTCCAAATCATTGGTGGGATAGTTCTTTCCATGGATCTTAATTTGTAGTGAACGGTAAGAAATAACCATCCCATTTTGCATAAGGACACACCCTAGTCCAATCCTTGAAGTGTCACAATAAACAACAAACCCATCGGATCCCTTTAGTAGAGTCAATACCGGAGAGTAGGTAAGTCTATCGTTCAAATCTTGGAAACTCTCCTTACACACTTCCCACCATAAAAACTTAACTTTATTTTAGGTCAATAAAGTCAATAGATAAGCGATTGAAGAAAACCCTTTAACAAACCTTCTATAATAACCAGCCCAACCCAAGAAACTTCGAATATCCGTAGAGGATAGAGGTCTATGCCAACTCTTAACCGCATCCGTCTTCTTATGATATAGCTCAATACCCTTACCAGAAATAATGTTACCGAGGAAAGCCACAAATCTTAACCAAAACTCGTATTTTGTAAACTTTGCGAGGAGTTGTTTGTCTTTGAGGACTTTTAACACAATCCTCAAATGGTCAGTGTGCTCATCCTCACTCCTTGAATAAATCAAAATATCATTAATGAAAAAAATTACAAACATGTCAAGATATTCTCTAAACACTCTCTTCATCTAGTCCATAAATGCAAAAGAACATTAGTCAAACAAAACGACATTACCAAACACTCATAATAACCATACCGAGTTCGAAAAACCATCTTTAGAATGTCATCTTGTTTTGCCCTTGATTGGTGATAACCCGACCAAACGTCAATCTTAGAGAAGCAACTTGCTCTTTGTAGTTCATCAAACAAGTCATATATTCTTGGAAGTAGATACTTATTGTTAATGGTAACCTTATTCAATTGCATGTAATCAATACACATGTGAAGTGAACCATATTTCTTATGAACAAAGAAAACTGGAGCACCCCATGAGAGACACTCATTCGGATGAAACCCTTTTTCAACAAACCTTACAGTTGCTCTTTCAATTCCTTAAGTTCTCCCGAAGCCATACGGTAAGGAGGAATAGAGATAGATTGCGTATCTAGGAGAAGGTCAATACCGAAGTCTATTTTCCGTTCGGGAGGAACACGGGGAAGATAATCTAGGAACACTTCTAAAACTCATTTACAATGGGGATCGACTCCAAGATAAGGGTTTCAGAATCCATATCCCTATACCGAATTAGATGATATATGCAACCCTAAGAAATCATTTTTCTAGCTTTAAATGAAGAAACAAACTGACCCTTAGGCATATAATTTCCCCCTTTCCTCTCTAGGACGGGCTCATTTGTGAAACTGAAACTTGACTACTCTGGTTCTACAATCAATAGAAGCATAACAAAAATGGAGCCAATCCATACTAGGAATAACATCAAAATCCAACTTATCAAGATCAACATGAGTGACCTCTATGTGATAAGGAGATGAGATAATTTCTATAGACTCTCTTAGCAACAATAGCTTTACCAATAGGAGTACACACATGAAAAGGAAATAACAACACATCCAGAGTGATATCAAACCTCATAGCCACATATGGAGTCACAAATGACAAGATCGCTTCGGGATCAACATTTTAATAACCACATCAAGAGAACCATCTTGCTTATGATAAGTTTGGAGTGCATAAAAATGGTTTTGCTTAGGAGCATTTGAACCTGAACCACTAGGCGGAGATTGTCTACCCTCTCTTCCCTTAGTAATAATAGATGGACAATCCTTATCTTATGACCACTCTTACCCCAACCAAAGAAACCATCTGTACCGACTCAACATTTCCCCTCATGATCTCTCCCACATCTAGCACAAGTAGATAATGAAGATCCACCATTATTTCCTCCTTAAGGCTTAAGGTTAGACACCCTATCATTTTTTAACTTTGGAAACAATACATTAGTGGAACCTTAACCAGAGAACATGTGTCCGAACTTAGAACAACCATGTCTATCAGAACTTGAATGTGAAAATTCACCATCACCGGTCTTTGCCCTTTTTGCCTCCCTAGACTTTTCCCTATGTTTCTCCTCTTCAATTTGTTGAGCATGCACCATTAGGCGAAAAATGTCTATTTTAGTAATAAGAATGGTGGTACGACATTCTTTAACCACCATATCGGACACTCCAAAAACAAACTTGCTCATCTTTGCTCTAGGATCGACAACCATAATAGGAGCATATCGAGACAATTACATGAACTTCAAGGCATACTCCTTCACACTCATATTTCCTTGATGAAGGTTGATGAGTTCTAGTACCTTTGCCTCCCTCATCTTAAGGGGAAAGAACCTATCAAGGAAACCAACATTAAATTATTCCCAATTAAGAGGACCCGCATCAACCGCCCTCTCTCCCTTTCATTGGTTAAATAAAACTTGAGCAACACCCATAAGTTGATAAGTGGAAAATTTGCCTTTTAATTGACCTTACACCCACGATCATAAAAACCTTATACACACCATCAATGAACTCTTGAGGATCTTTCTCAACCTTGGAATCATGAAACTTCGATGGATTCATCCTTTTGAAGTCCCCCACTATAGTTTCTACCGTACTCACATTTAGGTTCATGGGAACCGCAACCATCCTATTGTCTTTGGCCATCATGGTTTGAGCTAATACTTGAAAATTTTCTCGAAACTCTGCATTAGTCACTTTTCGGCCAAAGGGTCAGCCAGAACTTGAGGAACTTCTTGAGGAGTTTCAGGAGCTTCTCACTCCACATTCTCATTCACATTCCTCGTAAAATATGTTCTTCAAGGGGTCATATCGTAAGAAGAATCGAATAAGTATTAGGAGAGACATATAGAGTTACACTCTTTCACATTAATTTAGAGTAATGAAAGAAGTGGAGTTACCTAAGCATCTTATTGCTTCTTATTTATAAATGTTGCGCACTTCACACTCATGAACAAGACTCTACTCGTCGTATCTTATGACATATCCTAGGACCTTTCTAAACCTTATGCTCTGAATACCAAGTTTGTCAGGACTCAAAGTATACCCTAGGCGTAACATGGCATATAGGGCCACAAGAGGGCCTACACAAGCGGCTTACCATGCATCATTCAAGATAATAGAATTTAAAAGAGAGTCTTATATCATAAAGGGTTTGACAAAAGAGGAAGTTTAATATAATACTCAAAGTCATCTAATAAATCATAAGGAAAGTGATTCAGACGTAACCCATACATCACATACAAAGTCTTAAATGGAAATGGAAAAAAGCAATAAAGGAGTCTGGATTCTCGGAATATGAGGACTTACAAATCGTCAATTGAAGCACCCAAGGGATGTCTAGCTACAAGTGTGTAGAGAAGGAGCTCAGACTCTACATTAGTAAAACAATGTAGGCACAAGAATGCATTAGTACATGGAATGTACAAAGTATGATAGCAATGCATAAGAGTTGTGAAATCATGCTAAAAATAAATTTACATGACATGCAATGACCAAACTAGATCATAAGATAACATGTTAGAAAACATAAGTCATAATCATGGTCAATGCAAGCTAAACATCTTTAAAACACTTGTGAGATAATTTAGAAAGTAAACTTACTTTTTTATTATGGGAAGTTTGCCATTAACCCACACATACCATATGAGCTATAAAATTGAACCCGATGTCTATCGCGCACTGAAAAGAGATGTCCTTACTTGCCAATATAAGAACCATAAACTTAAGCTAATGTGGATCCACTAACTAGTATCTATCTAAGATAGACCTATGATGACACATGTTTGTGGGATAGAGAAACTGATACTATATCCTCTCGGTGTTAAGCATAAATCCCACAGAATAATCATTAATCAGATTCATCTAATTATCCATGGAAAGGCACAATTAAGTAACCAATCCAAGATGAAATTCATTTAGAAAAGCTCATAATATTTATTCAACTTAGGTGAGAAAACCTTTCAACCTTATGAATCCTTTTGTGAGAAGACTCGTTCACAATCAGGTTATTAGTAGGATGTGAAAAGTCCTTTCACAACAAGAACAACAACATCGATCCTTCACTATCAATGAAACCTTAAATCATTTATATCTATTTCATAAAATAAAATGCATAAATTCATCTTCATAGTTCATAAGCTTTATAGTCTAAAAAGTGTGGATCATTCATGGGTTCATGTGAATTCAACTTAAAAACATATAGTTACTTCAATTCATGCATAAAACGATAGAAATCAATCAATTGAATTATAATTGAAAGGAAGCCATAAAAATTGAATAAAACCATAACTTGAATTGAGAATCTATCTTTACAAAATTGAAGATTTTAGGAACCCTATGGAAGAAAAGATTTCATAGGTGAATACTAACATACCTTGATGTGAAAATCTCACAAAAATTGAAGTAATAGACACTTGAAATTTAACCTTAGTTTTTCTTCTTCTTATTCTTTAGTCTTCAGAGAATTAGGGAGGATGACTTTGGTTATAGTGTTAGGGAATTTAGAAGAATTTGTTGAAAGTGGGTAATTTGGGGAATAAAAATGTTAAATAGTGATTAGAGTATAAGGTAAAATGACATAGTATTGAGTTAAATTTTTTTGGGAAAAGACACAAAAGCCCCTTAAAAATAATTGTCGACTCAACCTACAGTTCAAACCTTCGGACCGTAGTATTGGGATCTAAAAATTATCGTATCTTTGACAGAACATATCAACGTTTTATAGGTCATTCTACGGTCCATAGAAACAAACCCTAGAAACCAACTTTTACCCTAAAAGACCTATCTATGACTCATATAAGGAATGACAGACCATCCTAGTGAACCGTAAAAATGGTACTAGGACTTTATTTTAGAAAAAATATTTTCCCATTTCCTACAGTTGCCATCTCTGACCGTAGAAGCCTCTATCGTCCATAGATAGGAACCGTAGACACATCTTGTAACCCAAATTTTTTTATTTTCCTTGTTTTCCAAATCTAAGGTATTACAGTTATTGAGGGGATATACTTGGATGATGTTTGATAGAATATACATGTCATGCGGCGTTTCTTGGGAGGCAACCAAAGTTTTTAGTTGTTTTTCAATTACATGTGTTTAATGAGTAGGGAGAGATAAAGTCCCTAAACACAGGGAAGTTTGGCATGTTGAAGACAATCTTGGCGATTCGCCGAGTGGATTAGGCGAACCCATTTTTGCTTACCATTTCTTCTCCAAATATTGTCAGTTGCCCCTATCATTTTTGGTGAGGGAATGCAAACTTGGAGTATGCCGAATAGGTATTGCAAGCCCGACTTGGCTCACTCTTTTTAAGTAAAGAATAGAATTCAACTAGAACCTCTTCATAAGAGAGACTTTCTTTCACTCAAAAACTCTCTAATTGTACCGTTGAAGTAACATCACTAATTTACTATTTAAACAGAGAAACATGAAACACCGGATACACCAATGCCAAATCCGAAGGCAAGTCCAACTCATAAACCACTTTTCCAAAATGCCTTAAAACCTTATACAGGCCTATATAGTGGGGAATGAGCTTCTATTTCTTACCAAACCTCATGAAACTTTTCATGGGTGTGATTTTTAAATCTACCAAGTCATCAATGAAAAATTCTAACTCTCTTCTTCTCAATTGATCCCGGATAAGTCAAACATTCTCCATCACCTCAAGAACTAACTCAGACCCTATAAAAGCAATCTCACTAACTTTATACCAACCAATAGGAGACCTACATCTCGTGCCATAGAAAGCCTCAAATGGAGTAATCTGAATATACTCCAGTGACAACTATCATTATAATTATTAGCAAACTCAATGAAAGGCAAATGATCATCCTAATTACCCTTAAATTCATTCACACAAGCTCTCAATATAACTTCAAAACCCTGAATAAGACGGTCATATTTACCTTCGGTTGAAAGGTGAAAAGTTCTACTATGCTTAACTTGACTACCAAGACCTTTCTGAAACAATCCCAAAACTGAGAACTGAACTAGGTACCTTTGTCTGAAATGAAGGATAAAGGAACTACGTCCAAATTTACCTTTATCCCAATATAGAGTCTAGCATAGTCTTCGGCAGAATACGAGGTCTTCATTGGAAAACAATGTAGTGACTTAGTCATTCGTTCTACAACAACCCAAATAATATCATATTGCCGATGAGTTAGAGGTAAACCCGTAATGAAGTCCATATTCAAATCTTCTCACTTCCATATAGGGATTATAATATTTTGAGACATACCTCTCAAATTTTAAGGCTCAATCTTTACTTGTTGGCAATTTCAAAACTTACCCACAAATTCCGCAATAGTTTTCTTCATCGCATTCAACCAATAAATATTCCATAAATCACAATACATCTTGGTGGCTCTCAGGTGAATAGAATATCGAGAAATGTGAGCTTCTAATAAAATTTATTGTCTCAACTCATCATATTCAAAACATACAAACGACCTTGATAATGAAGCACACAATCTCCCCCTTGCAAGAAAGTCTCAATGGCTTTTTTTGAAATCATTGCCTTCAATTCAACCAAAGTCAGATTATTACCTTTCTTTGCCTTAACATCCAACACATGGGACAATTATAAACAATTTTGTACAATAATATCACCATCCTCTAAATCAACCAGACAAACACCAAAACAAGGTAATTTATGAACATCACATATCAACTCCTTCTTATCATCCTCAATGTGGACAACACTACTCATGGACAAACAACTAAGGGCATTGACAATGACATTTCCCTTACATGAATGGTAAAGAAAACTCATGTCATAATCCATAAACAATTTGAGATACTTCTTTTGATGAAGATTCAAATTCTTTTGTTTAAACATGTATTGAAGACCCGTATGATCGGTGAACACATCCACATGAACACCATGAGATAGTGTTTTCATATCTTCAAGGAAAAAACCACTCACACCAACTCCAAATCGTGAATCAAGTGATTCTTCCCCTGAACCTTGAGCTTCCTCGAAGCATATGCAATCACCTTTCTATGTTGCACCAAAACACAACCAAGACCAATTCTCGAGGCATCACAATATACTACAAAACTATCAAAAACTTTTCATAGAGTCAAAATAGGGGCTGAAGTATGTCAAGTCTTGTATGGTTGAAAATTGTTCTCACAAACTTTGGACCATTGAAATTTTACTCTCTTCTAAGTCAAAGTAGTGAAATACGAATAAATAGATGAAAATCATTCCACAAACCATCTATAGTACTCTAAATGTATGAGGGAGAGAGATGTCTAGGCCATTTCATTACTACTTTTATATTCTTAGGATCAACTTGAATACCTTCACCAAAAATAATATGGCCAAGAACTACGACCAACATCAACCAAAACTTGCACTTGTTAAACATAGCAAAGAATTAATGATCCATGAGAACTTACAAGACAAACCTCAAATGATCAGCGTGTTCATCCTCACTACGATAATAGATCAACATATTTTCAGTAAATACAATCACAAACATATCAAGGTTTTCCTTGAAAACACTACTAATCAAGTCCATGAAAGCTGGTGGAGAATTTGTTAGGCCAAATGACATAATAATAAATGTGTAGTGACCATACCAAGTTTGGAAGGTTGTCTTCAGAATGTAGCACCCTCAAACATTCAACTAATTGTAGCCTGATCGAAATCAATCTTGGGGAAGAAGCTAAGACCCTAGAGTTGATAAAATAATATCATTGATCTTAGGCATGGGATACTTATTATTAATCGTGACCTTGTTCGATTGTCAGTAATAAATACACATATGGAGATCACCATATTTCATTCAAACAAACAATAACGGAGCTCCCATGGTGAAATACAACGACTATGAAACCCTTATCCAATAGGTCCATTAATTGGTCCATTAACTCCTTGAGTTCTGTTAGAGCCATTTTGTAAGGAGAAATAGAGATAGTCTTGGTATTAGGAATAAGGTCAATTCCGAAGTCAATTTCCCGTTCAGGAAAAATACCAGAATGATCATTGACTAGGATCCTCAATTTCATGGAAGGTATGTCAAAGGCATGGAATTTTCCTAGTACTTTATATGGACCTTAGGTTCGAGATAAAGCTCATACTTCAGCCCAAGTAGAGGCATAGAGTGTCCAAATGCTAAGGGCACAACTTGCTGTTGTCGCTCCTCACTTAGTAGATCTAGGAGTCTTGATTGTTGCCCCATCTATGGTGGCTAGGCCGATTATGTCTACATAGGAGCGGAAGATATTGGGACAATTCATTAGATTGGGTCCTCCAAGGTTAATAGGTGTTGCATGCAAGGATGCCTATGAGTTTCTAGTGAATTGTAAGGATAGGGTGCATAAATTCTGATTAGTGAAGTCTCCCAAAGTTGGTTATACTTCTTTTCAGCTTGATGGGTTAGCGAAGCATCGGTAGGGGTTTTATCAATATTGTTGGACCCTAGGTCACCTTTGATTACGTTTGCTCAATTGTCTGAGGCTTTCTTGGAGAAGTATGTATCTCACAGCTTGAGGGAAACAATTGTGAGATAAACTCATAGACAAGTGATGTGAGGCTAAAATACATATTTTTAATCATTATTTACCTCACATTTATTATTTATATTTGTCCTTTTTGAGCATGGATTTTATGAATTATGCTAAATAGTATATTTTATTTGTAGGATTAAATTGGTAGAAAAATAAAGAAGTTTGGAGCTAAAAATAATTAAAGATGGAAGATTGAGGAAGGAAATCAAGCAGGCAAATTAATGGATTAAAGTGAATATTATATTAATATATATGCAGAAGTTGCCGAGAATGCAAAGAAGTGCACATTGGAGTTGTGCCACCTGGCATCATGCGAAGACACTCCTGATTAAAGCGGCGGACGAAGCAGTGTTTCAAACGGAATCCTTGGATTCCTAATTTAATTTGGACTCAATTATTTTATTTAGGGTTTTCTACATCTATAAATAGTCCATAAGAATAATTATTAGGGAGGAGGATACAATGTAGAAATTAACTTTTGATTAGGGTTTCATCTTTTCTTCTCTTTCATTTATTTTACATCTTTTATTTGAATGATTTGTTGTAATTGCTCTATGTCTATGTGGAGTTAAAATTCTCGTTCTTTGATTATATTTACTTACAATATGATTGTTTAGTGATTTTAATTCGGCATGATTTGTTTATCATATTAGTTGTTCTTATATTCTTGTGATTACTATTTTGATGCTTTATCACCATTAGAATAAATTTATTATTTTCTTTTGAACTCGGGAGAGGAATAGAGGGATAGAACGTGGAATATAAGGAGCATAATCTTTTCTTGTATGTCACTTGAATTGATTTGTGTCTAGGATAGGGATATACCTAGTCGCCTTGCTTGACTCAAATACGGGAAGACAACTTAATGCTCCATAGTTAGTTCATGCCTATCCCTGCTCACCGATGTAGTTAGGCTGTCAATTATGGTAGAAGGTTAGAGGTCGGGAGATCATGACTATATTATCAACCCCGTGAATCAATAACTAGATAATCAAATAAGTTGATGAAATTAATGCTATACATAATTGTTAGTTAAACTATAATCCTAGATCGATTCATTCATTGATTGTGTAAACATCTATCTTTACTTAGTTAATTGTTTTTAAGTTATTTTATCTTTATTTTTATTTTAGTTAATATATATTCATCTTTGAAATCCTCCCTTAAATAAATAATTAGAATTAGTATAATTTAGTAACTATATTACTTGCGTGACCACGTACACTTGCGTGTGCCATTGGAAGCAATATGTTTTTGGCACCGCTACCGGGGACTTAGAAATTAATTGTTTTTCTAGGTTAAACATTTTGTTTTTTGTTTATCTATGTTTTTATGAAAAAAAAATCTTATTTTATTAGTATTAGTGTTTTTTTCTTCTTTTGATCTTATTTTTGTAGATTAGGGGAAGTCTGAGTACCCAAAAGATTTAAAGTGAAGGAGAACATTTGAGCTTAAGTGTGGAGTGTGTACGACCCTTGATGAAAATTAAGAGAACATGCTACTAGCTAGACCTAAAGGCCTTATGGAGTTTTCCTAACCCTTGTTTTAAATTTTATTTGATGGTTTAGGGACATAGCATCTTTTTAAGTGTGGGGTGGAGGAATAATTCCTAGATTTTACTGTTTTATTGAGTCTTTTCTTTTTTTAGGATGGGTTCCTTGGCTTTGTTTTTGATTCTTTTCCTGAGGATAGTCCCTTTGAACAGAGTGTCTTTTATTTTTTTTTAGGAATAAATTTTATTTTTATTTTTATTTTTTTGGAGAGAAAATAAAAAACCCTTTTGAGTTATGTGATACTTGCTATTTGAGCCTAATTTTGAGTAGTACTTTCTTGTGAATGTTTGATTGCTAGCGAAACTGCAAACTCTTTAACATTTAGGCTCATGGTTGTGACTTTGTAGATAACTTATTTTATTCTGCAGTTTGTTATGACCCTGTCTCTCCTAGAAGTGGAATTGATCCATCTTAATTGATACTTGTGCCATGTGTGGGGAGATTTTGTTTATTCCATATTTTGCATCGTAGTCTAGAACTTTCCATGCATGTTATTGAAGCGAAATAGAAAGTGTTGCTTTGTTTAGGAGATTATAATAGGTTTTCTTTGATTTGTCTGGTAAATTTTAGCCTTTTTAGATATTATATCACTAGTTAGCCCTTTTGAGTCTGTAGCCTTTTGTTGGTAAGCCATATTTTGCCCTAAACAATTTTGTTGAATCCCTAGTTTTTGCACCTTGCTTCCTTGAACATTATAGCATAGACTTATTCTAATTGCTAATTCTGAAGAAAAAAGGGATGGTTGAGTGAAAAGGTAATCAATGATAGCTACAAAATGCTTAAAAATCCTCTTTGAAAGAATGTGATGAAAAAAAAATTGGCCCTACTATGTTGTGTAAATAAAAGTATAGAAAAACTATGTTTTGGCCCTGGTCCTTAATGGACAATGTGCACCTCAATTCAATTGAGGGTTGCTAGTTCAGAAGTATGCTCAAACATTGGCTCTGGTCCTACCAATGATATTGTGCACCTCAATTGATGGTGGCTAGTGAAAAGACATATATATGAAGAAAAAAAAGAGAAAAAACTGATTAAAAAATATTCTTGAGATGATGAGAATTACTTGTAGAATAATTGTTGAAGAGAGGGCCGAAAATAAAGAGAAGAAACTAATAGGTTATAAAGTCTTAAAGTGCAAAGTTCTTAAGAAAGTGTAAGTCACTATTATATAGTTTTCCTACCCATCCCCTAGCCTACATTACCACCCGTTAAAGTCCCATTTAATTCTATTCAAGCATGCTTATGTCACACCCCAAACTCAAGGGGCGTAACTGGCTCCTAATGCCAAAATTTAGGCCCGAGCCGACCCTACTGAACCATTTGCTACTAGCGCATGGTAGACACACGAAATCAAGAAAACAAATTAGTATATCCCGGCTTAAAACTAAGCCCTTGGCCGGTAAGGCCCCTGTCAACATATATATAAAAGAAACAACTACTCCCAAGAGTTCATATAAAGAAATAGCCAACTAGCACAGAAGTCCTGACTGGGCCGTCGAGGGCACCATGATATCTAATACAAAAACTAGAAGCAGGTATATATCAAGACAATACATCAAACAACTCACAAGCTTCAGCAAACCAACAAAACTAGGCCAACATGGCCATAACCTAGTTGTACACCCCACACACTAGTCTGCAAGCCTCAAAGATTAGTAAAGATTGGCGGGACAGGTCCCCAGCCTACCCATAAAAATATACACAACAAAACCTAACAAACCTCCAAACTCTGGCAGCTCCGGAGGAAAGGGGCTAGCCAATCAGATAGAAGTTAATCCTTCTACTGAGGAGGTCTACTCGTTCATCTGTCAGGACCTGCATGCATGGATGCAGCTCCCCCAGGCAATGGGGAGTCAGTATAAAATAATGTACAGAGTATGAAAGGTTGTAGACTAAATGAGCAAGTATCATAATATACCAAAAGCAATCAGGTAAGGAAATCAAATTTAGATAAGCATGCCAACCCACTATTGAATCTAATAAAATACAATAATGATCAAACATCAACCTAACCAAGCCACCATAAGCCCGGTAGGTACAAACAACAAACCACCTACTTAGGCCCCCATAAACCCAGAAGGTGCCAAATCAATCTACATAACCTTATCGGTAGCCCCTTCTCTTTGTAAGAAGTCACATAGCCCTTTTATGCAACGGTATAGCCCCGTAGGCAACGCATAGCCCTCTTAGGCAACATCATAGCTCTGTGGGTTGCACGTAGCCCTCTTTTGCATAACATAGCCTTGTAGGCAATACATAGCCCTCTTTGGCATCAAAATAGCCCCGTAGGCAATACATAACATTCTGTGGCATCAATATATCCCCGTGGGAAGCACCTAGCCCTCTTTGGCAATAACATAGTCCTATTAGACAACATCATAGACCCCATAGGCAGGTCATAGCTAACCACAATAGCCCCAAGGGTGACAACAAATAATTAAATAGGCTGAAGGCGAGCAATTTAGCTATAAACAATATATATGAATAATGTCCAAGTCGTTCCTAACTTAGGGTTGTTCTGAACAGATTATGAGTCCCTAAAATGAGGGTTTATAACCACTCAATCAGCCAACCACTCACAATTACATCAACAACATAACGAACATTAACTACTCTTTTATATCACTCCCAAGCTCTAAGAAAACATGCCGAACGAAGGGAGTAGCCTTAACATACCTTTTCCTTTATAATTTATGCTGAAAATACCTCTGTCCACACCACTACAACAGTAAATAAAAAGGTAAAATCAATCAGTAATTAAGGATAAAAATTACTATGACAATTCAACAATCGATACAGATTCCTATCATAAACTACAATCCAAGACCTAAGGTATCTGTAAACTGATAAAAGGTGATTCCTACCTTTCTTTAAATGACCAGAACACTTGAATACAATCACTCCATGGAAAAAGAAACCCTGTTGCCACAACCTCCATGGAGCTACACTGCTCAATTCACCGTGAAAATTATACCAAAACGACGAGCTCGCGACGTAGGGCAATTTTTTATAAGAAGCCAAGAAGATATCATGAACACATAAGGATTATTTGAGGAGTATTTCTCTGATTTTCATAGGTTTCTCATGATTTGGAATGAAGAAAGATGCTATCTTATAAGCTTCCACCGACTTAGAGGACCCACCTCACGTGCCTGCTTGCGTAGTCTCGCAAAAATACGTATATCTATCTATTCTAAAGTTGTATGAACAAACCATTTGATGAGTTGGAAACTAGACTTGTAGACCTTCGATTTAATGGGTCGTGGGTTCCATAAATCGTTATAGATTGGGAGAAAACTTTTGAAACATTTGACCCAAAATTCAGAGAAATCTTTATAAAGGAACTTACGATAACTTTCGCCCACTTTTACTTTGGGACTTACCTTACTTCAAAACTTGAGATACAACCCTTGAACACTTAAAATATGACATATCACATCATTCTTAATTTATTACTCACCCTTTTTGTCTTTCCACGAATGTATTAATTAATCTAGACGTTTAGAAAAGTCGGGGTGTTACATCCTTCCCCCCTTAGAAACATTCGTCCTCGAATGAAAAATCTGAGTCACACGGTTATTTCCTTAGGAGTTGCCAAAGTTTAGACAAAGTATCCTTTGTGAATGTGACTATCCAGAACCTGAAATGCATAAATTGTTAACCTAGGCGTCTCACAAGACGACATAAATAGCTAAGCACTATAGCTCTGCATTAAAAGTGCGAGCAAAAATACAATGACGACAACCACAATAATAAGCAACAATATAAAATTTTTGATAGGTGTCTTACCCCATTGCACCAATATAAACTGATATGCCATCACCCTGGAGTATGAAACAAGTGAGGATATTTGGACCTCATGTCATCCTCAGTTTCCCAGGTCACCTATTCTCTATTCTTGTTTCTCCACAATACTTTAACCGAAGCCATCTCTTTGGTCCTCAATTTACGGACCTGTTGATCTAATATGGCAACTGGAATTTCCTCGTAGGACAAATCCTCTGTGATTTGAACATCCTCAACTGGGACAACCCGATAAGGGTCTCCTATGCACTTCCGTAGCATCGATACATGGAAAATTGGATGAACAGATTCTAGCCCCGAAGGCAATTCTAACTCATAAGCCACTCGTCCTACCCTCCAGAGGATATGATATTGCCCAATGAATCTTGGACTAAGCTTGCCTTTTTTGCCAAATCTCATAACACCCTTCATAGGCAAGACTTTTAAGAATACCCAGTCATTGACACAAAATTCTAAGTCCCTTCGTTGCACATCTAAGTATGACTTCTGTCGGCTTTGAACTGTTATCAACCTCTCTTGAATGAGCTTAACCTGCTCCATTATCTGCTAAACTAAGTCGGGTCCAATCAACCCTGACTCACCTACCTTGAACCATCCAATGGGGGACCTACGTTTTCGCCCATAGAAAGCCTCATAAGGTGCCATCCCGATGCTGGAATGATAACTATTATTGTATGCGAACTCAATAAGAGGCAAGTGGTCATCCCAACTTCCCTTGAAGTCTAGCGCGCATGCTCGTATCCTCGAGTGTCAAAATTGTATGATCAGCCTAGCCATCTGTCTGAGGGTGAAAGGTTGTACTAAGATTAACCTGTGTCCCCAGTTCTTGCTGGAAGGACTTCCAGAAGTTGGCGGTAAATTGTGCTCCTCTATTAGAGATAATAGATACTGGGACACCGTGTAGCCTAACAATCTCTCTAATATAGAGCCCGGAATAGTCTTCGGCCATAAAAGTAGCCCTGATCGGTAAGAAGTGGGCTGATTTTGTTAGTATATCAACAATTACCCAAATAGAGTCAAACTTCCGACGCGATCTAGGTAACCCTGTAATAAAATCCATATTAATTGCTTCCCACTTCCACAAAGGAATGGCTATCTCCTGAACTAGCCCTGTGGGATTTTGATGCTCAACCTTCACTTGTTGGCAGTTAGGACACTGTGCAACAAACTCACAATGTCCTTCTTCATCCCGTGCCACTAATATATCTCCTTAATATCATGGTACATCTTCGTCGAACCAGGCTGAATAGAATAACGGGAATGATGTGCCTCTTCTATAATCTGATATCAAAGCCCTGCAACATTCAGAACACACAATCGATCGCTACTTCTAAGGACTCCATCTCCTTCTATATCAAATGCTAAAGTCTGTTGATTCTGAGCCTTGGCTCTGAGCTGATCTAAGCTAGGATCCTCTTGTTGCCGTGATTTCACTTCTACAACTAGAGATGATACGGCCGTGTCCAGAATTGTTACCCCACTATCTTCTGCCTCTAACAATCTAACTCACAAACTAGCTAAATGATGAAGCTCTCGCGCTAGCTCACGCTTCTCAACACCTAAATAGGATAAACTACCCATAGATCTTCGACTGAGGGCATCGGCTACCACATTAGCATTTCCTGGATGATATAAAATATCCACGTCGTAGTCTTTCAGTAACTCAAGCCATCGATGTTGTCACAGATTTAACTCCTTTTGTTTAAAGATATATTGAAGGCTTTTATGATCTGTGAAGATGTCAACATGAACGCCATACAAATAGTTTCTCCATATCTTTAACGCATGCACAACTACAGCCAACTCTAAATCGTGGGTCGGATAGTTCTTTTCATGCTTTCTCAACTGCCTTGAAGCATATGCGATAACCTTACCATGTTGCATTAGAACACATCCCAACCCAACACCACAAGCATCACAGTACACCGCATAGCCTTCTAAACCCTTTGGCAATGTTAGAACTGGTGCTGATGTCAACCTATCCTTAAGCTCCTGGAAACTATGCTCGCAAGCCTCAGTCCACTGGAACTTAGTTGCTTTTTGAGTCAACTTCGTTAATGGTGCTGAAAGTGAAGAAAACCCCTCTACAAACCTTTTATAGCACCCAGCTAACCCTAAGAAACTATGAACCTCAATCGGAGTCATGGGTCTAGGCCAAGTCTTTACGGACTCAATCTTTTGGGTATCAAATGCAATGTCTGCATCTGATACAATATGGCCTAGGAAAACCACATAACTCATACTTGGAGAACTTTGCATAAATTTCCTGCTATCGAAGAACCTGAAGGACTGCTCGCAAATGATTTGCATGCTCAGCTTTTGAACATGAATACACCAAAATATCATCAATAAATACAATCACAAACAATTCTAGATACGGCCTGAATATACTATTCATCGGGTTCATGAACACTGCTGGGGCATTAGTCAATTCAAAAGACATTACGAAGAACTCAAAGTGTCCATATCTGGTTTTAAAAGCTGTCTTTGGAAAGTCTTTCTCCCTAACTCGTATTTGGTGGTACCTTGATCTTAAATCAATCTTTGAGAAGTACTCAGCACCTTGTAACAGATCAAACTAGTCATCAATCCTCGAAAGGGGATACTTATTCTTTATAGTCGCCTTATTTAGCTGTCGATAATCGATACACATTCTTAGTGAGCCATCTTTCTTCCTCACGAATAACATTGGCACACCCCATGGTGAAGCACTAGGCCTAATAAAGCCTTTATCCAACAAGTCTTTCAGCTGATCCTACAACTCCTTTAGCTCAACAGGAGCCGTTCTCTAAGGAGGGATAGATATGGGTTGTGTACATGGTAGCCTATCGATAGCAAAATCAATTTCTCGTTCTGGAAAGATACCAGGGAGCTCGTCTCGAAATACATCTAGAAACTCATTAACTATCAGAATAGACTGAAGAGTCGGTGGTTCTGCATCTATATCATGAATGCGAACAAGATAGGAAATAAACCTACCTTTCGGCGTTGATGTATCGCCTTTCAATTCCAGAACTGCCTCTCTTGGAAAGTGGAATCTAACAATCTTTCTCCGACACTCAACATTAGCATAACAAGACGCTAACCAGTCCATACCCATAATGATGTCAAAATCAACCATCTCAAACTCTACCAGGTCTATAGAGGTTTGACGATCGATAATTTCTACCGGGCAACCTCGATAGACTCTCCTGGCAATAATAGACTCACCAACTGGTGTAGATACAATAAATGGTCGATCTAATGACTCTGCTACTATACATAACTTCCCCGCAATAAATGGAGTAACATAAGACAGAGTAGATCGAGGATCTATCAAAGCATAAACACAATGGGAGCAAACAATCAATGTACCTGTCACAACATCTAGTGATGATTCTGAGTCCTGCCATCCGGTTAATGAATACGTACGGTTCTATCCACTATCAGAACTAGATGCACTCTCTCTCTACCTCTTCCTCTACTTCTATGTGCTGAAGTTTGGAGTCCATGCCCTGTAGACTGTGTGGATGATGAGGAACCTACTGCTGACCTGGTCGACTGACCTATTGTAGGGCAGTTTCTCTACCCATGCCCCTCCTATCCACAAGAATAACAACATGTGGAACCCTGTCTACACCTCCCAAAATGCATCCTACCGCAAGTAGCGCAATGCGGCGGGGCTGTCCTAGCCTAGTCTAAACCCCTATGCTGCTGCGAGACTGATGCTCGTGAACCCTCAGCTGGGCCTAACTGTCCCTGACGATAATATCTACTACCCTGGAACTATTGTGGTGGAGGTCTAGGTGGCCTAACAGAAGGGTGTGGGACCACCCTAAGAATCTCCCTGTGAACTAGCGAACCTAGCCCTCTTCTGTCTCTCTCTCGACCCTCTCACTCATATACTGTAGATGTCAGCGATCCTCTTTGCCTTGTGCAAAGGCCTGAATTCGCGAGATACCCATATTATCATTTAGTGAGCAGTAGAACAAGTGTCGATATAGTCTGAGTCAAGCCCTCCCACAAATCTACGCACCCTATCATGCATCGTATCAACAAATGCTAATGCATATCTAGCCAATGAATCAAATCTCATCTCGTACTCTCGGACACTCATACTACCCTGTCGGAGGTTCATAAACTGGTCCACCCGGCCATTCCTAATCTCTCAAGGCAAATAGTGATCTATGAAAGCTTCTGTAAAGTTATCCCAAGTGGGTAGAGATGCATCTTTTCCCCTAGATCACTCCCAACTTTCGTACCAAAATACTGCAACATCACGCAATCGAAATGCTGCTAACTCAACTGACTCAGTCGCTGAGGCATGCATGACTCTGAAGATCCTATGAAGTTGATCAACAAAGTGTTGTGGTTCCTCTATGTGATCTGTCCCTGTGAATTGTGAAGGATTCAAGGCAAAAAACTCACGAACTCTCAAACTTTTGGGCCCTTCAGAAGTTCCGGCAACATCTGGCACAACTGGTTGGTGTTGTGCAGCTACTAACTGTGCTAACATATATACTACACTCTTGAAATCCTGATCAGATGGAATAGGAGGAACTAGAGGTGGTACTGCTGGTGGAGCCGAAAATCCTGTAGCCCTCGGAGGCTCATGAAGCGGTGGAGAAGCTATAGGGGGCTGAGAAGATGTCTCCCCATGGGTCTCACAATGGGCTACCTCCACCTGTGGTACCTTGCCGGTACCCTCGCCTGCAGCTGTATCTAGCCCCTGGCTAGTTGTGGTCTATCTAGTGTCAGTCATCTATATATGCATACAAGTATCAATTATAAGCAAGAAACCTCAACCCTTAAGACATCGCTCTATAGCACGAGGTGAGCAAAAGAAGGATAGTCATTCTAACATGTCCAGTAGCTTCTTTCTTATCGAATATGGTGCACAACACATTTATAAACAAGACTCTACTAGACACGGCTTGCAGACTCCCTAGGATACGACGTTGCTCTGATACCAAGTTTGTCACGCCCCAAACTAAAGGGAGGCAACTGGCTCCTAATGCCAAAATTCTAGCCCGAGCTGACCCTACTGAACCATTTGCTACTAGCACATGGAATACACACACAATCAAGAAAACAAACTAATATATCCCAGCTTAAAACTAAGCCATCGGCCGGTAAGGCCCCTGTCAATATATATATAAAAGAAACAGCTACTCCCAAAAGTTCATATAAAGAAATAGCCAACTAGCACAGAAGTCTTGACTGGGCCATCGAGGCCACCATTATATCTATACAAAACTGGAAGCAGGTATATATCAAGACAATACATCAAACAGCTCACAAGCTTCAGCAAACCAACAAAACTAGGCCAGCATGCCCATAACCTAGCTGTACACCCCACACACTAGTCTGCAAGACTCAAAGAGTAGTAAAGATTGGTGGGAGAGGTCCCATCCTACCCATAAAAATATACACAACAAAACCTAACAAACCTCCAAACACTCTGGCAGCTCCGGAGGAAAGGGGATAACCAACCGGATAGAAGTCAATCTTGCTACTGAGGAAGTCTACTCGGTTGTCTGTCAGGACCTGCATGCATGAATGCAGCTCCCCCTGGCAATGGAGCGCCAGTACAAAATAATGTATAGAGTATGAAAGGTTGTAGACTAAGTGAGCAAGTATTATAATATCAAAAGCAATCAGGTAAGGAAATCAAATTTAGATAAGCATGCCAACGCACTACTGAATCTAATAAAATACAATAATGATCAAACATCAACCTAACCAAGTCCCCATAATCCCAATAGGTACAAACAACATACCACGTACTTAGGCCACCATAAGGCCAGAAGGTGTGAAATCAATCTACATAACCTTATCGATAGCCCCTTGTCTTTGTAAGAAGTCACATAGCCCTTTTTGGCAACGATATAGCTTTGTAGGCCGCACATAGCCCTCTTAGGAAACATCATAGCTCTGTGGGTTGCACATAGCCCTCTTTTGCATCACATAGCCTTGTAGGCAAAACATACCCCTCGTTGGCGTCAAAATAGCCCCATAGGCAACACATAACACTCTTTGGCATCAATATATCCCCGTGGGAAACACATAGCCCTCTTTGGTAATAACATAGTCCTATACGGCAACATCATAGCCCTCATAGGTAGTTCATAGCTCAACAACTAACCACAATAGCCCCAAGGGTGACAACAAACAATTAAATAGGATGAAGGCGAGCAATTTAGATATAAATAATATATCTTAATAATGTCCAAGTCGTTCCTAACTTAGGGTTATTCTGAACATATTATGAGTCCCTAAAATGAGGGCTTATAACCGCTCTATCAGCCAACCACTCACAATTACATCTACAACATAACTAACATTAACTACCCTATTATATCACTCCCAATCTCTAAGGATGTAACAACCCTAAAAATAAAGTAGGATAACGTAGTGCCTCACATGGGTTTTATGCATTAATAACTTGTCAAAAAAATAAAGAATAGCCTTTTAAGTCAGTTTTAAAGAGTTTGGGAGTCAAACGTCAAGGAACGACCAAGACGTTCGGAAACTAGTCTTTTACGTGTTGGTGTGTTCTAGTATGTTGTTCATGTTTTTATGTGTTGTTTGGAGTCTAAAATAAGTGGAGGTGACCCTAGTGTCTTAATAAATATTTTTAGGGTCAAAACATTCGGATACGATCCCCCGGGGGCCACTTTAAGGATCCCAGAGGAGGACCCCAACCTTGGCCAAGCAAGCTGTCGCGGACTCTACTGTCTCGAATTTAATTTCCAAAAAACTTGTGGGAACTCCTCCGCGTCGCGAACTTGTTTCCTGACGAAATCTGCAAAAATAAAACTCAAGTTTGACTTATCTAAAAAGGTCCAACTAAGTGAGGGGTAGTTTGAGTACTTTGGGGAATTCTTATAAATGGTTATTCTACCTATTTTAGGGTATTTTAAGTTGGTTAAAACCCCAAAACCTAAAACTAGACCCCATTCTTCAAATTGACCCTTCCCTCTCAAAATAGATTCTCTCAAAAACTCCATTGAAGACCTTGATAAAGCTAAAGCTAGAGATGGGTTATCAACTGATTTCTTCTTCAATTTCATGGGTCTTCAATAATTAAGGTATGGTGACCCTTGATTCTTGAATAACCTCTCATTCAAGGAGTTCTATCAAATATTTTCAAAAGTGATTCAAAGACCAAAATTTCCAATTTTCAATCTAAACATGGGTTCCTTGTCAAACGATTTTCCAAATCATTCTATTGATGAATTAATATGGAATTAATGTTTTTAAGACAATTTTCAAAGGAATTCTTGAAGAACCCATGATCCCCAAATTCACGAAAAATTGGACTATGATGTGGGTCTTTGTGAATATGATCTCTATTGATGAAATTATGTTTAGATTAGATTGTATCGATGTTTCTTATGATTATCTATACTTATTCATGTTGAATTGTTGGTATATTGATGAGTTGAGGATTATGGCCTTATGGGCAAAGTTATGGGTTGATCCCTTTGTTTATGGAATTGTACTTAGACTATGTTTATGATATTGAATTACACTGTTGATTCCTATTGCTACCTATGTCAATTGATTATGAATTGTTGAGGATTGATCCATGGTGATCATAGCTTGGAGAATTGGTAAGTTGACCTAACTTCTAGTCTATAGTATGAGAATTGATGTGGTGTAGTTTGATCCACTTATGGTGGAGGTGTTCACTTCTCGTCTATCTATGCATGTTGAGATCATGGCCTTGAAGGAAATAGATGTGAAGTGAATTGATGATTATGATGCATATGTTTATGAAGTTATGCTATGAACGTTATGTAGGAAATCCTCAATGCTAGCATGATGCTTAAAGTCTATTGATGATGAGGAGTATAATGTGAATGATAATGTTAGGGATAAGGTGTGGTCTACATGATTGATTATGTTAGGTACTACTGTGGAATGACCCTAACCTCTATGACCCCTATATGAATGTTTGATCACATACATATTAGGAATATCTATTCAATGTTGAATGTGTCCTTGTCTCCTATGATGAAGTGTGGCTGTGTGGTCTAGAATCCCTAAGGG
This sequence comes from Solanum raphanifolium, assembly GCA_036250405.1. Classification (NCBI taxonomy): domain Eukaryota; kingdom Viridiplantae; phylum Streptophyta; class Magnoliopsida; order Solanales; family Solanaceae; genus Solanum; species Solanum raphanifolium. The sequence continues at coordinate 57,225 of JAJOOE010005706.1, forward strand.
CTTTATATGTGAATTACTCATGATTTGGGGACATTATGAATGTGTGGTGATCCCTTGAAGGGAAGTGCACTCCATATCAATGTTGTTGCTATTATGTCACTATGAGGACCAATATGCGCACACATAAACTCTACATGTATAGCTATGAATATGATATGTTATGGTGTCTATTGAAAGGTTAATTCTTATATGCACCCTTACATCTTATTATGCATGCAAAGTGTATGATTAGCAAGGTAATGAATATGTGTTGTATAAAGGTGTTTATGTGAAAGGCTTTCTCACATATCTACACACACATGAATGAATGAATAAGGTGTATGATAATCTAGTGAAAGTGAGTCTCTTGAAAGGTTTTCTCAATTGTACTCTAAACTACACTATGTTATGAATATGGTATGACTATGTGAAAGGTCATTCTCACATAATGTAGGTTCTATGATGACAGGTCATTCTCATCTTAGAAACCTTTGAGCTATATGATATGAGGGATTAAGTCCCTAAATCCTACTTTATGAACTAATGTTAAATAAAGGCTTAAAGATGTTTAAAAAGGGAATTGGAGCTTAGCATCGAGTGAACATAAAAAATGAGAGTGGGAGCTTCACGTTTAGCAAGTCCGGCTTCCCACAAGAGAACCTTCACATTTAGCAAATCCGGCTTCCCAACATAGATGTTGTGTCATGAGATGGAAACCTCCACGCTTAGTAAGTCATGGTTATCTAATAGCAATCTCCTTGTTCCATAACTACGTGCCCCCGTAGGTCTTAGCTTAGTAGATCCACTAGATAGCTATTATGTATGTAGGTCCTACTTTGGCAAGTACTACCCTCTCTTTTCGGTGTGGGAGTAGAACACCGGATTCCACATTGTCTATGTCGGTTATGGCAATGTCTCCTGAAAGTTAAGAAATGAACTAAGATAAGAATATGAACTCTAGTCATGATTTCTTGAAGAGTTACTTAGTTTAGGTAAGACTATGGACCCTACGTATGCATTGTACAAGTGGACTCTAAGGGAGGTTATGATTAGGCTCTTTATGTAATGAAGACTATGGTCTAAGTATGTTCATATGAAAGCATGTTAAGGTTTACTTTACCTATGTCAAGACATGAAGTATGTTTATTCATGTGAATTACACTTATGACTTCTTAATGGGTTTGCTTAGTATATGTGTGGATATGGGACTCCATGTGTACATTGCACAAGTGAGCTTGTGAAGGGATTCTGAGGGTGGTTTACCTATGATATGAAGTAAATGGGTTATGACTAATGATGTAGTAAAGGAATGAGTCCTTATATAATGTTATGAAGTATGTTGGTCTTATGTCTAATGTTAAATGAAGATGTTATGACTTGTCGAATATGATGTGCCTAGTCTATGGTGGCATCCTAGGAACACTTGGTGTGAGTAGTATTATGGGATGCTACTTGCAGATTGCACTAGTGTGGCATGGGGGTTGTCTTAGGTGATGGTTCGTATGTGAAGACTTTGTCTTAAGGTGTGTTTATGACTCTATGAATATATGTTGTTGTATTGATGAAGGCTATATGTAATTTCACCCTTGGAAACCTTAAGGCGATACATTGCACCAAGTATTGCCTAAGGGTTGCTTGAGTAAAAGGGTTAAGATAAAGAGGAAGGTAATGTATTGTATGCATTGAATGTGCCTAAAATGTTATAAGTGGCTCTATGTGCTATTATGAATGGTTTCCATGTGTATGATGATGTATGTGGTTTATATTGTGCATAATGTACTAAATGTTCTTGAAGTTTCTCTAAAAAGGCATGATGCATGGTTTCCAACTAAATGTCCTTTGAAGAGTATGTTTTAAATGGTTATCATACTTAGTGCATTCTTGTACTAACACCATTCTTCTTCATCTTTTTACACCAAGTGTAGGTGATGTTGACTAAAGGGTCTTTCCTAGAATTAATGAGCTTGGCTTACTATTCCCAAGTTTGGGTGTTTCCTTAAAGATTCAAGGACCTTTATGTAAAAGAGTTTCCTTAAGTTCTATGTACTAGATTGTAGTTTCTTTTGTATTGTATGGGTTGTGTCCCTGTTGTGTTGTAGTCATGTTTTAAGATGGCTACCTTGAGACGTAGTACTCCAATTTTTTATTAAAGGTTTAAATGAGGTGACTTTTAAGTCTTGTGTTATAGTATGAAAAAGTTTTAAATTTTCTGCTATTTTTCTATGATAAATGCTATGACGAATGCTAAGGGCTTGTATAAGACCTCCGAGAGGACGAATATGCTTGTAATGACCTGGGGGTGCTCTCGGGTCATTACACACTTGGTATGAGAGCATAAGGTCATAAAAATAGTCTTAGGATTCAACGTCTCATGAGCCACGTCTAGTAGAGTCTTGTTCATCGGTGTGAGTCGCGACACATCTATGAGCAAGAGGCTATAGGACGATAGAAGTTTCACTTTCTTCATTACTCTTGTGTCGTGCTGTAAAGCTTAACTCCATATGATCTCTCTCTCTTATTTTCTCTTCTCCTGTGGTCTTCTAGATGTGATTACTTGGAAGGGATGATGTTGCAAGGATCGAGGGAAGAAAAGGTGAGTTTTAATGCTTATTATGATGTGGTGGCTATATGAGTATATATGAAGGTAGATTTGGAAATCGTATTGTGATGCCAATAATGGCTATGTGTGACCTATTAGGTTGTGAGCATTTCATTAAAAATGTTGTTTGGTGGTGTAGTTCTCGTATGATAAGAGTCGGTATGGAAAGAATGAAATCCTCTTCAGAATGATGAGTTGCTTTATGGTGATGGGTAATGATAGTAGAAAGTCATGGTGTAGATTCGAGGAGTTTTGAAGGAATGTGGTAACTAGTGTGAGTTGAAAGTTGCCCTTTCTTTATGAGTGATGCTTCATGGTTGTCCTTGTGTGAATCGGAGTTCTTGTGTAGGCTTGCCCTAGGAGTGGAAAAAGGGGGCTTTGTTCCATGAATTGGGATAGTGTTTTGCTCTAATGTTAACTTGGAGAGTTGCATGTACCCTTTAGTTCATAGGAAGGACAAGAGAATAAATGTTGACCAACTCTAAAGAGTATAGTTGTCTTGTAAGGGTGATCTTAAGTATGGTCATTCAAAGAGGGTGTTTAGATAATACCTAGGCATGGTTGAGCGGAAAGTTACACCAAAGGTGATGATAAGGGTATGGTGTGATAAAGAGTTGATTAAGCTCACCCCAACTGGGAGATAATGTGCCTAGATGGTAAGGTTTTGAGTGCCCTTAATATTTCTACATTGATCTTCCTTGAGTTCTCCATGTTGAGAACCACTTTGGGTGATAGATATGAAATGGAGTTGTATAGATACTCTTTTTTTTTGGATTCTTGAAATTCTCACCTAAGGGAGTATATTGAAGATTTAGTCGAGAATGGTTCCTACCTTAGAGATGAAGGAGGTAATGAGTAAAGGAGTTTGCATAACTTGATTCCAAGAGGGGGACATTATGCTTAATTGGTAAGCGATAGTTCTCTTGGTTACTTTAATGTGCTGTTAGATGGGTTTACCCTAAGTGGGGGATGATGAGTGAGTAGTAAGGTTGTTGATATCCTTATATTTTCCTTCTATTCTTATTCAAGCTTGAGACCAAAGAGTTCATAGTAGCTTGTTCATGTTTGGATTCTTGAATATGATTATGAGTTGCATGATCTTCGTATGTTATGCATGTCCTAGAAGACGCTATGTTATGCATGTTTTGAAGGATTCTTACTACATAAAAATGGAATTTTAGTAATAAAATTCATGTTTCTCATGTCAATATTCATCTTTATATGGTGAATGCACTCTTAACTTCATGAGGAAGAGAGTATGAGCATGCTTAGGTTAGGAGTTGAGAATTTGTCGTTAAATGAATTGACCTTTGTGTAATGTTTGCTTATGAGTTTATGATGCCATGTGTGTATGTTGTGACTAGGAGAAGGTAGTCCCTCCTTGAACATAACTAAACATGGTAATGACATGTATGTTCTTGATAGTATGACGATTAAATGATAAGACTCATAGATGATCTATAATCCTCATGTTAGAGTGCAATTAGTATGAATTGCTTAATTTCCTCATGAGTGGAAATGTTGATCATATCTATGTGTGCACTTGAAAGCTATTGCATAATGGACCCTATGATGATATAAAAGGGGTAAATATCATGTCATGCTTAGGAGAAGGTAGTTCCTCCTATGAACATGAGAAAGACCTATGTGGTTAATGCATTATCAGTCGGTGAATAAAGTTTCTACTTGCTTGTGTTGCATGAGTTGATTTGAAGTGCATGCTTAAATGATTTCTTATGATAAAGTTGCATAACGTGCTTTAATGAGATAGCTGCATGTTGTGTTTCTTTGGTGTTTGAAATGAGAATGATGATTATGACATGATTTCCTTGTATGTGCATATTTTTGTGAAAACATCATGCTTAAGTTGTATTTTGAGTTCTCACAAACTTTATTTCTCATGGTTGAAATTGCACCCATAGATGTTGTGTGATGTTGACTCCATGAGAGTTGTAATGAGCATGCTTGATGTTGTCTTGTTAAAGAAATGTTTTGATGATTGCTTAATATATATTTTGATGGTCATTGAATACGGAGAAGGTAGTTCCTCCTATACTTATGAGAAGTAAAGAGTTTTAAGCATAGTGATGATTTGGAGAAAGGAGTTCCTCCAACGAAATGGGAAATAATAAAGTTGATGCATAATGAGTTGATAGATGTGTTGCTACTTTCTTAAATTGCACAAAGTTGTTTTGAGCCTTTTATGTGTAGTTGATGTTCCTCCTTGATGTGTGCTCTTATGTTGATGTTGTATGCTGTGTATTGTGAGCTGCTAGTTGGGTCATTGAGTCCTCAAAAGTATTTTAAGTGTCATTCGAGGACGAATGTTCCTAAGTGGGGGATATTGTAAAGGCCCTCAAAATAAAGTAGGATAAAGTAGAGCCTCACATGGGTTTTATGCATTAATAACTTGCCAAAATAATGAAGAATAGCCTTTTAAGTCAGTTTTAAAGAGTTTGGAAGTCAAACGTCAAGGGACGACCAAGATGTTCCGAAACTAGTCTTTTACGTGTTGGTGTGTTCTAGTATGTTGTTCATGTTTTTATGTGTTGTTTGGAGTCTAAAACCAGTGGAGGTGACCCTAGTGTCTTAATATATGTTCTTAGGGTGAAAACCTTTGGATACGACTCCCCGATGGCCACCCTAAGGGTCCTCGAGGAGGACCCCAACCTTGGCCAAGCAAGCTGCCAAGGCAGCTTGAAGTTGTGCTTGGAGGGAGCATGTCCGCGTCGCGGACTAGCTCCACCAAGGGCCAAATGTTTGGTCCGCGTCGCGGACTCTACTGTCTCGAATTTAATTTCCAGAAAACTTGTGGGAACACCTCCGCGTCGCGAACTTGTTTCCCAATGAAATCTGCGAAAATAAAACTCAAGTTTGACTTATTTAAAAAGATCCAACTAAGTGAGGGGTAGTTTGGGTACTTTGGGGAATTATTATAAACAGTCATTCTACTTATTTTAGGGTATTTTAAGTTGGTTAAAACCCCAAAACCTAAAATTAGACCCCATTCTTCAAATTGGCCCTTCCCTCTCAAAATAGATTCTCTCAAAAACTCCATTGAAGACCTTGATGAAGCTCAAGCTAGAAGATAGATTTTCAACTGATTTCTTCTTCAATTTCATGGGTCTTCAATAATTAAGGTATGATGACTCTTGATTCTTGAATAATCTCTCATTCAAAGAGTTCTATCAAAGATTTTCAAAAGTGATTCAAAGAACAAAATTCCCAATTTTCAAACTAAACAAGGGTTCCTTGTCAAACGATTTTCTAAATCATTCTATTGATGAATTAATGTGGAATTAATGTTTTTAAGACAATTTTCAAAGGAATTCTTGAAGAACCCATGATCCCCAAATTCACGAAAAATTGGACTATGATGTGGGTCTTTGTGAATATGATCTCTATTGATGAAATTATGTTTAGATTAGATTGTTTTGATGTTTCTTATGATTATCTATACTTATTCATGTTGAATTGTTGGTATATTGATGAGTTGAGGATTATGGCCTTATGGGCAAAGTTATGGGTTGATCCCTTTGTTTATGGAATTGTACTTAGACTATGTTTATGATATTGAATTACACTGTTGATTCATATTGCTACCTATGTCAATTGATTATGAATTGTTGAGGATTGATCCATGGTGATCATAGCTTGGAGAATTGGTAAGTTGACCTAACTTCTAGTCTATAGTATGAGAATTGATGTGGTGTAGTTTGATCCACTTATGGTGGAGGTGTTCACTTCTCGTCTATCTATGCATGTTGAGATCATGGCCTTGAAGGAAATAGATGTGAAGTGAATTGATGATTATGATGCATATGTTTATGAAGTTATGCTATGAACGTTATGTAGGAAATCCTCAATGCTAGCATGATGCTTAAAGTCTATTGAT